>VVAS01060936.1:0-10872 GCA_015103295.1 Ptychochromis oligacanthus
TTTTTCTTGTCTAAAACTGACATTTCCACCAAATTTGTCAGAAGCCAACAGGCTGTGCAAATTAAAGACGCGGCTATGGGCTCCTTTGTAGCAAAAATAAGCATTAGCATTTATGATGACAGAAAGGAAAAAGTGCACATCAACAAACACCATTAAAAGGTTTCAAAGTCACTGTGAAGATACTGAAGGCAAATCAAGTAAAAGTACACAAAGGAAGTGAAACACTCGATTTTTCCTGTCTGTGCAGAGTTAGAACCATAATCTTAAAAATATCAACACACTTTAATCTCCAGCATGAAATCTTTTTTGATAACTTGTTAGACGTCCTGTTTGATCTTTCGAGGTGATTAACACCCGATGCCTGTATTGGTTGTTTCATCATTTCATCAGTGCTGGTCACCTTTTTGTGTTGTGACAGTGTCAAATTCTTATTTAATTTTATCATGCAGGATATGATCGGCGTATTCATTCAAGTATGTGACAAGCTTTAAACAGGAAACGTCTTGTTAAAGTTCACCCCGGTCTCATCTCTACAGGGACTTTAAGGCGTTACAGCATCGTCACCCGATTTCCTCCTTACGCTCCTGTCACGATGACTGCAGCCACTAGAGGGCCACGTCACGCCAGCATAAATGACAGTAGGTCCAGTTAGCTAGCTATCAGTTTTCTTGAGGTTATTGTTTCATCCGAGTGTTTTCTGAGTGAGAAACAATGCAAGACAATCAAAGGCTTTTTTAGCAGCTCGTTAAGAAAAGCTCAGCAGATTTTGGGCCATCAATCAGACGACTGCTCGGATCAATACATGGCACCTTTTATTACTTCGACCACAGAGTGGAAGGGTCGGATTTAGAAAGGATTGAATTTCAGATTTACTCTTTAGGTTGGAAAAATTAGAGGAGAAGATGGTCTTTTTCCACACTTTTTGGACTGAACTTGAATTTTCAGGTGCTGTTTGGCAGCTGTAGGTGTCAAAACTACTCGGTTAGGATTAGCAAAAAGAAGCCGTGGTTTGGGTGAAAACGCAGCCTTTCACAACATAAGACATGTCACAGACTGCTATAGCTCTGCTACACAATCTGGGTTTCTTTATGTTCATTACTGATTGAAATTAATGATAACTCCTGACTGAGCTTGCATGGGTCTCTGTGGGACTGATCACAACTGATAACCACCATTCAGTGAGCTGAAATCATAGATTTTCTAGAGAGTAGAGTGGGAAACTCATGTACACATGGCTAATCCTGCATCAGATTAACACTACTACTACTACTACTAATAATAATAATAATACCCGGATACAAAGCAGTCCTGTTCATTTATTTTTTAAATTTCCTTCAATAGCCAAATACACTAAGCAGTGTAGTTTGGGCTGGTTTGTAGCCCAAAACTTATATTAACATTTAGCCTGTCATCCTAAATTCTTTGACTGATTGGCATTCCCTTCCTGTCCAACACCTCTGAACTCCTGAAGCTATAATTTTTCCTCCTGCTATTTGAACAATAAAATGAGAAATTATTTCTTATCAGCTCTGCAGTTTTATTTCTTTTTTTATTTCTTTTTCGTGCCAAGCCGGTGTGTAAGTCGTGCATCGCAGCAGCCTGGAGGCAGACAGGCTGCTGCCTGCTAATATAAAACGCTGTCTCCTGTGAAGCTGACAGTATTGGCCGGCAGAATAAGCTCAGGAGGTAATTGGGGTCTTTAGTCTGCAAACAGAGTCTCTCTCAATAGCATTATTCACCCAGAGTAATCAGAAACAGGAGGATCATATCTGCAGTACAGCAGATAAAGACAATGCTAAGGTTGATCTTTGCTGTAATCATCTTAAGATGCTGAGTTAACTTTTTGGGGGATCGGACCTCCATTATTTCCTCAGCATTGTTGCTGTAATGATCAAGAATATTCAGCTGAAAATAATTACATTTTTTTAGCCTGTGTTGCACTCTGTAGACTCCGTCTGGCAGCATTGCGCAATAAGATTACCCCGTGCATAACCTCTGCCGTTTGCTCCATCACCAACTGTAATTGTCCGGAAAGTCCTGCAGCAGTAATCGCAGGACGGACCATGTGAGCGGATTGTGTATGGGGGTTTCTATCACGGCTCAGTCTCTGTTCATGCAAATTAGGGCCACATAGATATTAGTTACGACTGACAGGAGCCACTGTGGTAAAGGGCCTGCTGTGCTACCAGAATTAGCATGTTAAGCTAAGAAGACAAATGAGATGAGAGTGTCTTCAACACAGGGCAAATGGAGAGAAGTATTATACAAAGCTGTTGTGTACTGTATTCTAATGTGCTCTGTTGTACTTTATTTTTAACACCAAATTAAATTGCTTTTTATTTATTTTGTGCACACTAACGGTAGGTTACTGTGCAAGTCTCTGCACATATTACTGCATTACATAAGGACTACATTATACTACACTACTGGTAGGAACTGTACCCCAGTATATGTTATATTATGCCATAAAATGATTCACAAAGATTATGAAAACGAGACATTCTAAGTTCTCTTAGTTCCAAAAATGTTCTGTGTGAAACTTTGGAGCTTTCTGCTTGTTTGGTTTCTCTGGTCCGAACACCACATGCACCCAAAAACAAAGGCAGCGGTAATGTGGCGTCGACATTAGATTTGGAATGATCCAGTAAAGTAACACAGTAAAAATTTCATTTCAGTCACTGGCCTCTTTCTTTGAATACTCCATGAATCGGTCATTATGTACAAATTATTCTTATAACATTGCAATAAATGCAGTTATCGCCAAAAGCAAAAAAGGTTTGATATAAAGCTAAGCATTCAAGCATAGATTTGGTGGTGTGATCACACTCTTAAGAAATTAAAAAATCTTTTCAAGTGTCTAAATTTGTCTGCATTCAGAAAAGATCTTCTATTGCTAGAAACAACTGTTGAAAACAACTGTGGAAAAACATCTGTGTCAGCTTAATGAATTCCGTACAAGTTTAAAATACTGTTAATGTTTAAAAAATGCAGTTTTCTTAATTGCTCGTCATAGTTACTTCTAGACATTTTTGCTGATAAAACCTGCAGCAAAACATGGCAATCTCCATAGTTTAACCAAAAAGGCATTTACCTAATGTTTGCAATTCTGTCAACATCTGGAAAATGCCTCATCATTGCATTAATGATTGTCAAACAAACGATGGTCAGGGAATAAAAGAAGTAGAAAAAAGAAAAAGGGAAAAAGAAAAAAGGAAAAAGGAAAGTACCTTTCTTGTGAGTAGCTTCATTTTTGGAGCCTTTGGGGTCTAATAAAAAAAAGATCAGAATTAAACACAGCATATACTAACAACACGGTACCAACTATACGTTGTTTGTCCTCATTAAGGAAAACAACCGCTTTGTCTATCAAGGAGCGAACAAGACAGCAAGGCTCGATTATCTAAGGTGTCGCACTGCTGCCAACACTCAGCGAGGGTGAGTGTGTGGCAGTGGGGGAGACTTAGGGGCAGGGAGAAGGGGGGCAACATACTGTGAAGGCAATAGCAGGAAGGAGGGATGCACGAGTCTGTAGAGAAACAATCTACTGCCATACTGCAGCGGGCAGGAGAGGAGAGGCGATGCACTGAGATGAAGAGGAGGGTTGCAATGCAGTTCTGTCAAGAGGAGCTGAAGTCAGACTAGCAAAATGCACTACAGGAGATGCAAGAGGCCAGAGAGAAAGGGGAGGAAGAGGAGGAGGGCGGGGGAAGTGCAAAGACTACATGTCAAACTGGCTTCATTTTGATGTTTGCCTCATTGGGCATTGAGAAAATTATACTTTTTCTTTTTTGGGCAACAGGTTGATGGTGATTTGCATATTTCACAACAACTTGAATGAACCCAAATGAAATGAACCAGTCTAGTGACAAAGTTCTCAAATGGATTCTTTGTCCCTATCAATAATTTGACTCTGGCAACAGAAATGGCACTCTAACCCTAAAGGAATGGATAAATGATCGCCAAATCTGAGATGAAATTCTACTTCTTCCTTTAAATGGCTGCTATTAATATGAAGTCATTTGGCTGAAATGGAGCCCATCGGAATGACAAAAGGTTCTACTTCAACCCCCCAAAATGTAAATCTGCAGCCTCTCACAAACGGGCCACATTATATCGGTCATAGCCGGGAAAGAGAACTTTCAGTCTGCAGAGGCGCTGATTGATAATGGAAAAATGCCAACCTGGTAATGTCAAGCAATTGGAAGTTAAGGCCGAATGATTCATTTTTCCACAGTGACAAGGTCTTTTCCCCCGTTCACTCCTGGAAAGATACTGTTCAACAAAAGACTTGGCCTGACTGAAGATCAGTGGCTTACTGGATTTCTCTAAAAAGCTTAAGAAAAGCATACAAAGTAAAGACAAAAGTTTTATGAAGTCTTGATCAGCACATACTCACCACCCCACAACACAACCCCAGACATCATCCTTTGTAACTGTGTGAAATGATTTAACACTCAGGTGTCTCATTTTCTGTAAATCAAAGAGTTCTGAAATCCAAATCAGAGATACCCTCGTCCAAACGTTCAAGCAGTGCACAGCTCAGTCTGACCTTCAAACATTAAATGGTTCTAAAGGAAATACTGATCAAAGTGTATTCGAAAGCAAATAAATTTCTTTTCAAATTATTCTCAAAGAAAAACAAGCACGCAGTTTTTGATTTTCATTAACATAACTAGCCATTTTCTCTTCCAATTACTCAGACCTATGAACAGAGGCCAACAAAATGTCCCATCAATACATGCAGAGGAGATTTTCTTTCTTTCGTAGCTCACATTTCTTGATTGATGTCCTACTTTGCCTCCGAACTGCACTGAACTGAGTAAACCGGGCCCATCCTGCTTTGCTGTATTTGACAACTGCCAATGTGAAGGATGGCAACGACACCGAGTAGAAGTCTGGAAGCGATATTGTAATCTGTCATTGTCAGCCTGAAAAAAAGGGAAATGGCTTCTAAGATAGATGGAAAGTATTCGTCGTGACCATGAACTGTTGTAGACAGGTGACTTAAACTCTATAATCTGCCTGAATCCATGAAAGGCAATTTTTCCTCCCTCCTCTGCGCACGACAATCTCTCGGTGTCAGGGCTAAGCCCGGGCTTAGCCCTGCGGCCAGGCTGCCTGTCGAACATCGGAGCGCCTGATCCTGGCATTAAAACCACAGCAGCTTTGGTTTTTTGGACTTTGCTTTGCTGGCAGAGCGGATCTCATAACGTGAGCTAATTACGAGCACTGTGCAGAATCAATTCTAATGGCTTTGCAGGGCAGGTGCAAAAACAAAAAGAAAAGAAAAGAAAAGAAAAAAACCAGCTTGCCTTCACGTTAGAAAACAAAGGTGCTCTGTCAGATAAATACAGGGTTTCCCCCAAAATGTTTTTTCTCTGCTATATATCCCAGGCTACCTCCATCAGCTGAAGATTAGACACATCTGCCATGTAAAGCCTGCAAACAGCAGCTCACAGCCTTCATGATTGTGTGGCAGAAGTAAACAATTACACGCCAGCCTCTCCATCAGGCCATTTAAATGGATACGGTGGGCTTAAACCTTTTTCCTCTGGCTAGTAATTAGAGGTGTGATGGGATGGCACAGGAGGACCGAATGGCCTTTTATAAGGCAGTATTCCCCTCCTTATAAACTTATTAGGAGTGCAGAGGGAGGAAGACAGAGTAATGTACCCATCAACTCCTTTTACACATCCCAGAGTAGCTTTGGACAGCCTTAAGCTAAAGAAAGTGTTTGCTATCTTAGGATCAAGAAGAAACAATAACGATGTGAGCTATTTAAAGCAAACAGTTTGAAGAGAAAGGAATTCGTTCATTTTGACAACATGGCTCATTTGACAGGGCACTAATTATCGGCTTGATCATTTCCTTTTTAGCTCATGATAATGAACAGATTTAAACTTTTGAATGCAAAATCAGTCCAAGCACACATCCTCCCAGACTCTGAGTCCATTTTGAGTGTCCTCATACGTTTGGCTGCCTTCATTACCCTATTCAATATTCCTGTCTTCGTTGCCCTTGCAATTCTGCCTCCTCCTGCTAGACACTCAAGCGTGATCAATATTTTTGTCATAATTCAGGGGAGAGTCACCTCTGTGACGACATTAAAATTCCTCGCTCCTTGCAATATATCCCCCATCCAAATTTCCTGGCTTGGAAAGGATAGGGCCATTACCTTGAATACTAAAAGAGCCATGAGACCTTCCTCTGGGCAAGAATGTCCACTCACTCGAGCAGATTTCAGCGTTTGCATCCTTGTAGAGAGTCAAAAAAAGAGGAGGAGGAGGAGGAGGAGGAGGAGGAGGAGGAGGAGATATTGTAGTTTGTATCTCAGAGCTGCTCATTCAAGACTGCTGCAAGTGTAATACATTACTGAGTAATACAGAAGCCCACTGGGAACTGTGTTAGCATCAAAGTTCCAGCTCTAAGCCGATAGAAACCTATTCTGTGTTTGCAGTGTGACACCCTGGATTTCACGTCTGCCACCTGCAGTTCTAACTAATCTCCTGCCATGAGCAAATCCCTCCAAGTTGGTTAGCCATTTGTATTGCTACCTTCTCTCACTTCCATCATCTTTGTCTTTCTCTCCCCCACTCACTCTCCCATCCATTTTTTCCCCTGCAGCCATTCCTCCATCCCACGCTCATTACCTTATGCCCATTAATCCCATTAAGTAGCCATTAAACAAGTGCTGATAACACCAAATGAACGTCAAGCTCCGACAGCTAATAACTAAAGTCCCACCTCGGCACGTTCAACCCTGGCAAGGAGAGAAGCAGCAAGGAGGGAATCATACAACGCAAGAGTGGCAACGAGTTGTGTAGCTTTGTGCACTAACAGCTACTCAAGCTTTGCAAAGACAGAGTGGAAAATGAGGAGGAGGAGAAGGAAAAAGGAGGAAACAAACAATATACTATTCTCGTGCACTTTGTATATTTACTCATTCCCACTTGTTCAGAACTGAGCTCAGAAGCAAAGTGACACAGTGGTGATTCTTCAGCGACAGGCCTTTCTTTTAACATCACAGGGATTTAGAGAGAGGAGGAGGGAGCTTTGCCAAACAACCGTGAGAGCCGTGTGAAATAAAAGGATTGTCTCTAAAGAAGCAAACTTGAGCTAAAGCAACAGCAGTGGCTGCTCAGGAGTGCTGGGGATGGAAACCTGCTGAAGTAGACCCGCACAGCACTGATGCACACAGATTTTAAGGCTGGTGACACATTCAGTGTCTTTTCAGGCACAAAGTCCTGCCTTGCAGGGGGATATCGAGGTAGAAGTGGGGGTCGGACAGTGGGGGTTTAAGCAGATACATAGCTGGTTTGCTAGCCGCCTGTTCAGGTCGAGCCTAAAACCAGAAGCTCGGTGGCAGTATTCGTCCTCGCTGGTGCTCGGCTTGAGTGATGAGGAAGGACAAGGTTATGGCGGAGAGGGAGAGGGGAGTCGCAGCTGTAGTCTGCACCATTCATCAAGTGTGCACAAAGACACACACTTGGACACAAGAAGAATTACACAAACACTCTTTTCCCTCATTGGTTCTCTCTCCCTTTATCTGCACAGCACCATGTGGCCATTCATTACCAGGGGTAGCAGATCAGAAAGGCCTGGTGTTGCTGTTTGAGGAACTGAACAGCCTCTTCCTCCTCTGCGAGCTCAGCCACTGCCCGCTCGCCCAATCAGCCGGGTGAAAAGGGTCCAAGAACCGGAAATCAAGAATCGGGCGGACTCAAGGTGAAAACAGAGAAAGAAGAGAGGGAGGTTAAAGGAGGCCAAAAGGGATACACGGGGCAATGTCTTTATTAATGATCCTGTCTTTCAACCATGCAAGAGGAAAATGGACAAGTAGGAAGAGATGATGAAAATCAAATGAGAAGAAAAATCAGGAACAAAATGACAAACTGAACAACAATTAAATACAAGAGAATGAAATAAAACAACTGATCTCAATGCAATAAATAAGATCGTAAATGATGGGTGAAAGATTATTAACTACGCAAGTAAGGAACCAAAAATTAAGAAAGCAATTACAAGCACTGGAAGAAAATGGTTGAATTATTAGGAAGTAGACAGAAATAAAGAAGCAAAGAAAAATATATAAAAGGTAGGAATGAAATAGACAGCAATATGGGAGGTACAGAAAGATGAGAATAAAATCAAAGAAAAGACAAAAAGGTGACAGTAAGAGACATGAATGAATAAATGAAAGGGGGACGGAAGGAAGGAATGCGTCAAGGAAGAAAAGTGAGAAGGGCAGGGGAAATACCGTAAAACCGAGAAAGCAGGGAGGGAGAAAGAAATAGAGGATGGAGTCATGGATTATAAATGGCTTGTCCCGAATGTGTCAGGAGCGTTTGCTCTCCTCTCTCAGTGGAGGAACCTGCTAAATCAATCGGAAGCTTTTTGCCCACGCAGTGGACCCCTGGTCGTGATCAGTGTAATTTCCTCTCGTGCTGGCATATTCATAGCTTGGGGCAAATCTCATCACTTCCCCCTCTTGTGTCCCTTCCCACCCTCCATCTCCTGTTGCTGCACAGCAAAATTAGCAGGGCTGGTGCTAATTTGATGAGTGTGGATACTGTGTAGGAGGATGAGAAAAGCCATAATCCTTCATTTAGGGAAACTAGCCAAACTACTATACTGTATGGATGCAGAGCTCAAACATCCTGCATTCTGGCCACATTTGAAATGTCAACATTCCAAAGAGAATTCCAGAACTCTGTTTTCCAGCATTTATTTTTTTAGAAAACATGGACAATGTTCCACTTGATCCTCCTGAAACTAGTCAGAAAACAAACTAGCAAGTTCACCAGAGGCTGTTTTCAGCTTCTCAAGGTGCACTTTTTCCTTCACTTTACCAGGAATGTATACTTTAACTTTGGACTATAAAAAGAGCTGCGTGCAGTGCCACCACCCAACCTTGCTACAAATTTGTCCCAGTGGTCATCTGCAGTATTGAATTAAATTAAATTTTATTTATATAGCCCCAATTCACAACAACAGACAGCTCAAGGTGTTTCTTATCATAAGGTAAAGACCCTACAGCATTAGAGAGAAAAACCCAACAGATCCCTGTGAGCAGCATCTGGAGATGGTGGGAAGGAAGAACTCCCTTTTAACAGGAAGAAACCTCCAACAGAACCAGACTCAGGGAGGGGCAGCCATCTGCCTCATCAGGTTGGGGATGAGGAGAAACTTGAGAAAGGAGGAGCTGAGAGAGACCACAAAGAACAAAGAGGACAAGACAAGCTACAGGATGGAGAAGACAGAATTTAATGACATGCAGCAGTGGCAGTAAAGACATGAGGAGGGAGAGTCGAGAGGAAATGCTCAGTGCATCATGGGAAGCACCTGGCAGCAGAGAAGCTAATATGGGAGAAATATGATCTCTCTCTCTAGTCTCTGTTAGTACTATAGATATTAAGGAATTACAGTAGTCCAACCTAGAAGTAATGAATGCTTGAACTGGTTTTTCAGCATCACTCTGAAACAGGATGTTTCTCATTGTAGTGATACTGATCGGATGAAAGAAACTGAAGGACATATCCTGGTCAAAAATGACTCCAAGATTCCTCACAGTGTCACTGGAGGACAAAGTAACGCCATGCAGAGTCAGTATCTGGTTAGACACCATGTTTCTAAGGTTTTTAAGGCCAAATACAAAAACTTGAGTTTGGTCTGAATTTAAACTGAAACTTGCGATGACCACCATCATAAAAGAGCAATTCAATATTTTTAAAAAAGACATACAGTAATAAGCAGGGTAATACAAATCTAGTGCTTTTCCACTGTAGCTGAGCACTCAAAATGCCACATTCATCCATTCCAACTATCACACACACTCTGATAGATGCATCAGGGGCAATTTGGGGTTCAGTAGCTTTACTTTTTTGGGCTTTTCAGCGTTTTTTATGATAGGACAGTGGAGATAAGAGAGGAAAGCTGGAAAAGAGAGCAGGGCAGGTGAGCATTTAATGGCCTCAGGGCGGATTCGAAACATCTGCAATAGCCTTACAGCATGTGGGTCACCTGCGCAACTACACCGGCACCCAGGGGTTCAGTATCTTGACCAAGAGCACCGTGTCAACATGTCGACTGGAGGAGCCAGGGATTGAACCGCTGACCTTCTAATTGGTAAATAACCCACTCTTCCTCCTGAGCCACGGCTGCCCCAGGCACTGCTGACCTGATTTCCTCAGGCAGCTTGTTTCTTATTTTATTTATTTATTTTTTTGTCTTCATGTTTTTAGCATCTTGTTGTGAAGCACTGTGTGATATTTATCTTGAGAGGTGCTATATAAATAAAAATTTACTTTACATTCATAACTACAGGTCTCTGCATTTACTCGCTTCTGATGGTTAAAAAAAAACAACCAAAAAAACAAAACTTGGCAGCTGAGTTCTTGTTCCTGGTCCAGTTTGAAGTTGTGCAAAGAACAGAATGAAAGCATGAGACGCACCGTCACAGACCTGCACAGACCTGCACCCGGTAAACTCTCAGGGTAATACTTACATGTAGGCTAGCCAGCTCGACAACTTTGTTTCCGGAAAGATCACAGTCAGCAATGTGTCTTCGTGATGTTGGACGTTGTGCACAATGTGACTTACAGAACGTACACGAGTTGATGTCGCTCTAAAGCTGTTACTCTAGTGTCTCATTAGCATGTTAGATGAAAAGCTCGTCAGCTCGTTAGCTGAAGAATATCTTCCTTAATAACCTCGGAATAGTAAAACAGCAGCAATCTGAGAGTCTATAAGGAAACATTTTCAAGTAATCCGGACATTCCATGCGCTGAATATCCCATTGTTATGGACACCTCAGTTAATGCTGAATTATCCTATTTTATCTTCTTCTTCTTATTATTGGTGTCATTATTATAT
>VVAS01060943.1:12575-23254 GCA_015103295.1 Ptychochromis oligacanthus
TCAGGCCTATCCTTGTGTGTTCCAGACTTTTTTTTTTTTTTTTTCACCCACTGGGAAAAAGGGGTAACTGGAACTGCTGCTGCTGAGAAACAAGATCCAAATTATTAACACAAAAAGTAACAAACATGCTTCTCATTTTTCCAGCCAGCTTTATTGGCTGTTCGCTCTCCTTCCACTCCCTCAGGCCTTTTTTGCTGAGATGTTCACTGTCCCCTTTGAGGCGCCCAAAAAGCTGTTTAAGTAGGGATCTGGCATGTGCTTGCATGCAGAAAGGAGGAGGTTAAACTGTGAGGGAGGTTGTGCAGCTGCATGTGTCTCTTTTTTGTATCTATCTGTTTTTTGTATCTATCTGCTGTCTCCTGAACGCCTACCACGAAAATCTTGGTAAATCTCGACCGCCTTAGAGGAGAATGATTTATAATGGTGATCGATTTTCCCCCTGGAGATCAGTTACATAATGTTATATTGCTGTTATGCAGCCTTGCACAGAAGCCATCGTGACACCCCCGTCAGTGTTTGATCAGAAAGTCAATTTTGGATTCATGGACAGGACTAATTTGCAAGTCACTGGATGTCCAATTTTATGTCTGATTTATAATTTCTGGCAGGAATCACAAACATTAATGGACATGTATTGAGAGTTAGTTCAGGACCTGGTGTGTGCTGTCTGGACCGACGTGCTTTCCATTAATCTGGCCGTGTTTTCTAGCCGCTCTCTTCATTTGTATGCAAAGCCCTGCCACTCTCATTCTCTTTAAGCATTAGAACTGCCCTTCTCTCCTCAAGTGACACTTCAAAGAGCAGATAAGGAGCTTTAGCCTTGAAAAATTAAGAGGTTTCAATCAGCTGGCTGTACTTGTATTTTATGTGGCAGGCGCTGAAACTGAATACCTATGCTGTGTGAAGTATTGACTTCACTTTTTAAAACTTGTGTGAAAATTTCGTGCAAAGGTTTGCAGTATGTACTCGTGCTGTACCTTTATAGGTAATATTAAATGCAGATAAATAGAAATAATAATTTTATATCAGTGTTTTCAGTTTGTTTAGGCTCCCTGGGTTTGGGTTTAGCTTCAGGACATGCCTGAATGCACATTCATTTGCTTTGCATTCTTTGTCTCTTCCTCCCTGCATCCCCCCCAAGCCCTGATGAGCAGTTGGGTTTATTCCAAGGATATCCATTATCGAAAATACTGAACTAATTCCCCCACTCGCTCTTTTTCCCCCACTCATCTCTCTTCCCCTCCTCCTCCTCTTCCTCCTCACATACGCACCGAATCCAACCCTTTTCTTTTCTCTTTACTCTGCTGAGCAAGATAAGCCACAGCGGGGCGCGGGATTGTGGAAGAACTGCCGACTGACGACACCCGTTTCTGTCATGCGCTGGAGAGGACCAGTTCATTTGTCCAAGCCCACAGTATAATTTTCCCAGAGTCTCACGAGGAGAGCCAGCATTCTCATGAATAACAAACAGGGCACTGCTCAGCAGACGGAGTTCACACCGACTCTCTCCCTCTCTGCTTTCTCACCTCAGACCTTCGGGCTTCTTCTGAAAGCCCCACAGACTTTATTGGGAAGTTTCTTGGGTGATCCTAGGCTTGAGCAAAGGGAGAAGCAGGGGAAGGATGTAGTAAATCTACCTGCTACAACAGGGCAAAAAAACACAACAAAGATGGTCTTTTTGCCTAAAGGCCAGCATAGTTTAGTCCTAATTAATGCTTCTCAGCAGAGGAAGTTGACAAGCCGACGTGGTATGCACAACCTTTATTTAAAAGACCATTATCCCCCTTCTGTCAACACAGTCCTGCATGATCTCTAAGGCACTGTTGCTGGCTGATATCTGAAGTCTTCAGTCATGTTTGTCATTCATATCCTCTTTGTGTTGCCTCATCCAGGTTAAGGGAGGCTCCAGAGCTCTAATAGCCCTCGGCGAATCGAGTGGCTATTCTAATCTGACATCCCTGCAGGTTTTTTAAGGAAAAGAGGAAAAACCGGCAAGTAACCACAAACATGCAGGCACACAGAGGAGGAGGGCCAGATGGCGATAACTATCCACATCCTCTCTCTTATTTGTATGTAAATATAGGGATGCAGCGATGCGTTGAATAAGTCCTTTAGAGACAGCTAGCAGGGAATGGAGAAGGGAAATTTTATTGTTGCCCAGAACTCGTCGACTCGCTGTGTCTGTGCCGTTGTGCCGGGTGGAGTGTTGAGGAATGCACTAATCATGCTACAGTGCTGCCCTGCCCTTGTCAGCCCGCTCTGCCTTTTGTCTGCAGTTTGAAACTGAAACAAAAACTACAAAGGCTTTGACTATTTGTTTTTTTTCTAAACAACACGCAGTGACATAAAGATCTGAGGTATTGGAAAATGTTTATTGTCTTGGTCTTCCCAGAAAGACCTGAACCCTCCCCCTCCCTTCTTAAATGTCCAAGTCCTTTCTTTTATTCTTGCTATGACGGGAATGTTGTGACACAATTGGTAATCTGGGTCGAACCGCACCACAGAGAACAATAAGAACAATAGTAACGCAGAGTCTTCTGTCAGCCTTCAAACGTCACCATTGGTTCAAAAAGATGTAGAACATCTTCAGATTTCAGCACTACTCATAACATTTTGGCTTGGTTATGATATATAGCTTTCCTTTTCCAGTATGCAAACAGAAGCAGTGTAAGTCCTTGGTGTTTACCTAAAAAAGTATTTATGAGACAATAAAGCCCACAGTTAAATGCAGCCAAAAACTGTCTGCAAAGGAGCTGCATGCTTTACATAGCAAAGAGATTTATTCTGAGCTGAAGCATAAAACTTATTGTTTCCTAGGGCACGCTGTGCTCTACTTCCCTGTTGTAAAACTATACTGCTGCTTTGGCCTTCTGATTTCATGTTGTAACCAGTCACATTTCTACAAAAATAAATGTCAGGCTCCACATGGTTTGATGGTTTGGCCTCAAGCACAGTGCATTTTTCATTAGGCTTACCTTATTTGCCTTCACTGTATTTTTCAGATTATTTTGGAAATGAACGATAGGCAGCAAGACAGCAGAGTTTTGAAGCGCTGTAAAATTTCTGAACTTCTTGCTTAAGGCATAGTCATCAAATTGAAATATTGCTTTTTTGCAGTGAGTTAATTATGTTTGGTTTGTTTTCCATATTTTTTTCACGAAGAAGTGAGTCATCCACTGATGAATTTGACTTCGTTCTTATCACTTTAAATATTCCCATCGCATTTGCCTTCCCTTCTGATTTTTCTGAGAGTTTGCAGCACATAAAGAGTTGAATATAATTAAACATTAAAGGCACAATTTGTCCTCCATTTGCAAACCAAAATGCTGCCTTTACTAAGATTTGGAAACTGCTGTCACTCTAAGATTGACTGACTGCTGAAAATAAAGTTGCAGATACACTGACTAACAGTGGGTGAAAACCAAATTGCACATTCATTTCAGTTTTTTCATGCTGTTAAAGAACTTTTGAAACCACATTGTGTGATAACATCAGAATATAATTGGACATTGTTTCCCATTTCGAAAGTGTGAGTCGTTTTCTCACTAATCAGGACCTGATTATGACTGATTTGGCTTGGTTTGTTTCTAATTTTGTTATCTTGTAAAACGTTGTACAAAGAAAAAATTTCTGTTTTGCTCTGCACAACTCCTGTGAGAAAGTAAAGAACTAATGCTGCTGCTGTTGCTGTTGTATTAGTATCTTTAAAAGTTCTACACCATTTGAACTACAAACCTTTCATTATTTAATTCAGAATAGCCAGATGCCAGTCAAAATATGTGCCCAGTATTTGGACCAGTGAGTGTTAAGGGCTTAAATATGTGGCCTTTTTACATTGTGATTTAGCACTTTTACTTGTTTGTCCTGTATCTTATTAAGACTAACAATAGCATGTTTCTTAAGTGTCTACAGACATACACTTTCCAATGTAAAAAATTTCTCTTAGGATTCTGGTATCATTAAATTGCCTTTTTTTTTTCTTCTTTTTTTACATAAAACTAGATTGGATTGCTATTTAATGATCTGATAAGCTTATAAGTAAGTGTTTTTGAGAGCACAGCAAGAAACTCCTGGGTTTGAATCCACCAGCTGGCTGGGACCTTTCTGTCTGGAGTTTGCATGTTCTCAACATGCCTGCATGGGTTTTCTCTGGATACTCCAGCTTCTACCCACAGTACAAAGATATGCATGTTAGATTAATTGGTGATTCTAATATGAATGTAAGCATGAATGGTTGTCTGTCTCCATGTGTTAGCCTTGTGATAGACTGGCAACCTGCCTCCCACCCTCTGGCTCCAGCCCTCCCTGCAACCCTGAAGTGTATAAGTGGAAGATGGATGGATACTTTTAGGCTTAACAGATTAGTTGTTCTTAAAAAACATCAGCCTGTGTAGAATTGTGATTTTCCTTCTGTCTACTCATCATTTGTAGTGGTTGTGCTTCCACAAGTAAACAGACAACTGCTAGAAATAACCTGCTCCAGATATTTTTGCAGGTTTTTGCAAAAATACTCCATTTGGGTTTGGCAAGGAAGTTGCCTGTGCACATCAGCATAATCTGACATCACACAGGCTTCATATTGAACATTTTTCTTCTCACATATTGGGTAATATCTAAAAAAGTTAAGGGCTTCAGTGCATGTGTGAAAACAACTTAATAAATTCCTCCTCCTCCTACTATCATGGTTCTTATCTAAAGTAACGCTCACCTCGGAAACCACTCAGTGTGTTGAATGGATAAGGAGATGTCAGGGTTGGAGACACCACCAGTCAAAACATAAAAGCTGTGAGATTGTTTTAAATGTCAAAGCAAACTGACGGCTTCTGAGCTGCTCACACGATGATCAAAGCACTGTCTGTCACACGCTGCACTGGGTCCACTTCACTGTTCTCCTTTGAACAGATTGTTATCAAGACCTATTAGATTACCACTGGAACAGTGTCGGGTAACTGAGAATTCATTCCTGCCTGGACCCAGATTGGAGACACTGAAGGGATTAAAAATTCTGGTGTTCTTAGCAATAAATTCTCAAGTGAAACTGCAAAGCAGATGCACTTGAAGGTTTGTTTTTCTTCTTTTAAGTTGTGACACTGCACCATCTGAACCAGCAACAAGTACAAAAAGCCTATGGTGACAGATTTCAAGATAAATTTTGAAAATACAGCTTAACAAAAACTTTATACCCACATTCTGATAAAGCCTGTTAAAGACTGAGCAAACCGGCTGTATAGATGTTGTCGCCTAAAAGTGTTTTCAGCATAAATAATTTGAAAACTTTCCTGTGTAAGATGTGAGCCTTACTACCATCTGCTCCTGAACTCCACTGGAATCCAGTGATACTAATGCTGCAGCTCTTAATGATGGTGCTGCTGCCATTACCTGTGTACCACTGCCGCTATCAGTGTGCCTAAAACAAAGGCCTCCATTAACTCAAGTTAAATTAAATAAAGGGATCAAATAACTCCTGATTATACTGAGATGAATTTAATTATTTGTTGTTTTAGAGTTCACAGAACATTTAAGCTGGCTGTAGCTCACTATCACTTTCAAATTACTTATCGCAGGGTTTAACCAGCACCTTTAATTTCAGGCTTCAAATCAAAGCACTTCTTTTAATTTTGGGTTAATGTGAGTTAATTGGTTTGTGCTGCTAGAGCACAACATGCAGAAAGGCGATAATCATGGTGTCAAATTAAGAGGTATTTCTCCCTGAACATTTGTAGTGGTTGATGGCCAACTAGTGTCATGCACAGTGACACAAACATGTTTCACTTCTTTTAACTTTTGCTAGAAAAAAGCTACAGTGAAAATGGTTAGGACAATGTGCTTTATTCAATAATGTTTGTTTGTAGAAACAGCCAGTTTTGTTTGTAGCAACCATAGACAGTAAAAAACATGGACGTAGCTTCCTGATTGGGAAAAAATGAAGCCAATGCGGACGTGCCTAAAAACCTGCATTCTATCTGAAGGCCACCAGATGACAATAGCTGTGGTTGGAAAAATACTTCCGGCCCTATAGAAGTATGTGGGTTAAAAGGCTTTCTGTCTTGACCTTTGTAGACATGATGCTGCTGAGGTCATAGTTTTAGTCACACACTTTTGGGTCATACTGAATAAAAAACTCTGTTTATTTTGTAAATCTTGGTCATGCCATATTTCAAACAGGAGGATTAGCGTTCGCTCATTGGCTAATAACTCAATGACAAGCCATTAGCCAATGAGCGAGCGGTTTCACATTCAGCCCCGCCCGTTTTTGTCACATCCGGTTTCTTGCAACCAAGATGTTGACGGCGAAAACGCTCATCTCAGACTTTCAAAATGGGACTTCAGAAACCAACGGGTGATGTCACCGTAGCTACATCCATCTTTTTTACTGTCTATTGTGGCAACGCATGC
This sequence comes from Ptychochromis oligacanthus, assembly GCA_015103295.1. Classification (NCBI taxonomy): domain Eukaryota; kingdom Metazoa; phylum Chordata; class Actinopteri; order Cichliformes; family Cichlidae; genus Ptychochromis; species Ptychochromis oligacanthus. The sequence goes on from VVAS01060943.1 coordinate 18,972, forward strand.
ATGTTGGTGTAGGTGTATTGTAGGTGCTACTGAGTAGTAGAATGGCATTAACTAAATATAGTGCAAACCTTCAGGGACCAAGGAGCTCTGGTAGGAGCTGACCACAAAACCGAAAATCCACAATTTTTTTTTGAGTATTGTGATCTCAGTGATTTTTGCCCTAATCATGCAACTCTAATGTACAGTTTGAGCACAGATTTATGGGTATGCACTGTTTGTGAATGGGGCCCATCAGATTAACTGGAATTTTTTTCCTGGAAATGCACGTTAATCACCTTTTTTCCAAGTATTTTTTTTTCTCAACTCCACAGTATCACATTGGTGACAAAGTAAGATTTATTTATGTGGAACTTATGAAAACAAAGTGCTTTCAGATAAGCCTTTTAAACACAAAATATGCAAGAGCAATAAAGATAAACAGAGTACAAGGTCATGACCGGAACCAGACTATTCAAATTAAACCTTGAGCATATTGTGTCTCCCATGCCTTCGTTAGACAGCAGTGTCACAAATAAGAAAACATGATGTTAGAATTTATCAGAATTTATGTCAGTATTTAGGAGTTAAAGTTGTATAAACGATACCTAGGGAATAGGCAGGAGGTTTCACTCCCACAGGTGGACAAGGAAGGTTAGTACAACTGTTTGTCTTTCCTCTTTGCTGCAGAGCTCACGATCACCTCCTGTCACAGGGGCCAATTTAATTTTTTTTTTACAGCCTCTATAAATACATGTGGCTAAACAGAGTGTGTCATTATGTAATCCAAAACACAACCACATAAAACACATGAAAGGAGGGTACAATATCCTAACCTAAACTTATCTTAGTTTCCTAGCTGTTCCAGTGCCATGTGTTTTTAAACCTTGAATACACACATACACGCACAAACACACACAGAATCTGATCAAAATACAATCTAGTGGAGTTTAAGGTATTTATTTATCTTGAAAGTCTCTCTGTCAAAATGTCATCTGAGTCCCTGGTTGGATGTTTGATTTGTAAGAGATCTATTACATTAAAACCTGTAAAAGTCATGCAGTAAGTGAGTATTACCTGCTGAAACCTCATAAATGTAAAGACCAGCTTCCTATTTCTGCACGTGTATGTGTACTTGATGACGTCAATATGATTCTGGGAAAGTGCTAATAGTGTTTACTTTGATTACGTGCTTTGCTGCATGTGAACAACCAGCCGATCACTTTGTTTGGAACCAGTGTAACAAGTTCAGTTGGAGTACTCATTCGAAAGTAATTCTTTTGAAACTATTGTAATTTGTCCAGTGGCACCAAGTTATTCTTTTACCATTTACAAATTAATTAACTGCTTGTTTTAGCACCAAGAGTTCAGTAGTAGTCAACTTTAATGCTTGTTTCAGTTTGCCAGTCCAAATTCCAGTTTGTCCACAGGGAAACCCATTTAACCACTGTTTTATGGTGGAAATTGCAGCGTTGATTGCTCCAGAGAGTTTGCCTTGAGGAGAGCAGATGGTAGCACGTAGTTTACTCTGTGTGCTTTGGCACTTGAGGGTTGAGAAGGGAGGGCATCCGCAAAGATAGCCTGCTCAGAAAAACAGACCCATGCCCCAAAATGATAAGAGCCCGTCTTGACCCCGTTAGTGCTGGGAAGGATATAATTGGTAAGAGAGGGCCACTGGCATACAACTGGCAGCCACACACACATGTGCACCATTATTCTTCTTCTTCTTCTTTCTTTATCAAATTTCCCCACTCACTGCTGAAGAGCTTCCAGTAATGCTGTGCCATATGTTTATTTTGGGCATACAGCTTTTTGTAGTGTCCTATTTTCAGACTACAATTTGAAATTTAGGCAGTTTTGGAGTCCACAAAAGTAAATTAACAGACATCAGTGCGTTCACTAAAGTAACTTAATATTTATTCCATGGGTGAATAAAAAATGTAAAAAAAAAAAAAGTTAATTGTGTGAAAAGGAGATTATAGTAATGATTGAAATGATGTGAACTGAAACAACAGGCTATCCTGCATAATTTTATTATTGGATTAAAATCCTTAGGATTTACTTTAGACTATGTTAGGCTTTGCTAATTTTAAATCAGAAAGTTATACATGGCCTCATATTTATTGGAAACAAGGACATTGCACACTCACATAGTGGCAGCATGTCAGTGACATGGTATCCAAGCCCTAGTACATACCTTGCTTTATCAACAATTTTACTCTAAACAGGAACATCATTTAAAAAAATGAACATCATGCTGTATCTAATAAGACTTATCTAGTGAGTGAGATCATAAACTCATTGGGAAAATGTTTCCTGAGGTATTAAATTAAGTAAGCTCTAGGGTCTCATAGACTTTTATACAGTTGGACTTCTTTTGTAATTGGAAGAGTCGTCCCCTGCTGGCTGTTATACAGAATGCATGTTTGATGGTTTCATTAATTAGAGTGAGAGTCTACATTAATGTTTTTATAAATAGTCTGCGGGTAAAATCCCTTCTTGAATTTGCTCAGTATTAATTTTTTAACCCTGATCATCTGTTTTCTATATTGTTTTTTGTTAATAACACAAGGAAGGTTAAAGATTAGATCCAGAGTAAAGCCTGACTGATATATTTGTGGGGTCGATATATTGGCCAGTATTAGCTTTTTGGCGATATATTGGCATTGGTATTTATAACCGCTGATAAATGAAAATTTAAAAAGTAAAGAAGAGAGGAGAGAAACACTCTTCAACCATGTTATGAGTGTGGATATTGCACAGTTTGTCCACCAGAGGGCACTCTGCAACTTCCCTTTTGGCAACAGGTGTGTGGAACGCCACAAACACGACAACCAGCTGATCTGAGCCGAGTTGGGCATAGTGTAAACAAGTAATCCAAGACTTCTGATAATAAAACAAGATTATTTTTAAACTGCATTGTCATATTATCTTAGTAAGGACTCATAAATACCTACATATAACAAATGTTAGGAAAATCTGTTTATGTTTCATGTGTCTGAAAGAAAAAAAAAAAGATATCAGCCGATATATCAGATTTTTAAATCACTAAGTATCAGTATTGGTCTCAAAAATCCTATATCTGTCCGGGTCTAATCCAGAGCTTGATAAATCTGGACATTTTATTTAACATTTTAGAATTGAATCTTATATGGAATTAGTGTATGTTAAGTCTCCAAACTTAATTAGATTTAAAGGGTTTTGCAATCTGCATCTCACCTTTCAGGAAGATACAAAAATGACATGAAGATCCTCTTGAAAATAGTGTTGAATCTCATGAGGTTTATCCTTTAAATAAATTTAAAATAAATTCATTTCTGTAGTGAAATTACCTTTTTGATTAATACAATGACAATATTAGCTAAATAAAATGCAAACAGTTAGGAAGAATATGGGTAGCGCAACTTCCAGAGACCACTGGTAGGAGCTGGACCACAAAACCACAGATGCCTGGAAAAAAGGCAAACTACACATATCCACAAGAGGCCCACAGAGGGAGAGAGACAAGAGCTGCTAAGAGAGGATAAAGCAGATGATAGCAGCATGATGTAAAAAAAAGCCCAAACCTTTTTGGAACCTAATCCTGAAAAAGAAAACAGTACACCTTTTATTAGTGTGTGATTTGGAATTTAGACACATATTTACCCCATCTGCACCACCTCAGGGCCACTTTATTGGCCCTTTTATCATCCCTAACGTACAACAGAGCATCCAAACACAGTGAGCAGACAACAAGAGAAGAAGAGGACGTAACATCTTTGTTGTGTTCTTATATCTGAAGTTGGTTAAATGCCAATCTTGGCAAAAACATCCTTTGTTTGTCCTCTGCCTGAGGGTATAGCATGCAGAGGAAGCCCACCAGTGTACAAGTCGACTAACTGACTTTCATCTTCTCTGCTGTATCTTTGTTGTGTTTTGATATGTGTCTGTTGAAGTCAGATAAGACTGTACCTGCCAGTGAAATGAGTCTGAGTCTGTTTATTGTGAGGCCTCAGATAATATCTGCTCACTTATTGAACACTGGTTCTGTTCAGGGGCCCAGCAGCCTGTCTTGTCATATTAATCTCACACCGGTGCAGAGTCAACACTATCTCTAAGGTTTGGATTCATGCCTCGGCCTGGAAGCAGCACTTTATATTTTACTCCACTTACACGGACATCTGCAATGGGATAGCAAGTCTGGTTTGACCAAAGTGGTCAGTGACCACACAGGTTTAATCATTGGGCCAGATGTAATTTTCATGTTCGGCAGCTGCACAAGGGAAAAAAAAAAAAAAAAGCTTTTTTCCTAAGTGTCTGCTTCTCAT
>VVAS01060988.1:0-10807 GCA_015103295.1 Ptychochromis oligacanthus
TTGTCACTCGTCGGCCTTTTGCACCTGACAGAGGCAACGCTGCGCTCAGTTCGCCTGTTCGGTTTGCCATTTGTTCATGTTGCAAGCTGTTTTATTATTGTGTTTTCATTTTCTAAATTTTATATTCCCGTTTCATCTCCAATTAGTTGCATTACATTTTCAATTATTTGAACAAAAGTAAATGAAACCTTGCCCTAAATCCTTTTCCTGGTTTCCCTGTGTGCTCCTTTGTGCTCAGTTAAACTTCTAACCTGCTGCCTTATACAGCAGATGCTGCAGTCGAACTGATGTGGATCGGGCTAGCAATTTCTTCTTTGCAAATTAGTGGGGCATACAACTGACACACGCACATGCACACAAGTGTTAACACAATATCATCTAATAAAATCTTCATGCATTAGCTTGTTAATTCATGTTACCAGCTACTTGTTTGTACATCCAGCGCAACATCAGCATTTACTTGCAATCTTCTAGTTCCAGACGTAACAATGTAATGCCATTTACTTTTAGTTTTCCCCAATAAATCATGATTGTTCCATAATTCATGCATTGCAGACAGCTGCAAGTACTTCAATTCTTGGCCACCACTGCAATCAGAGAAATGTGAAACAGCATGGTAGCAAATAAAAAATAAATTGTGATCTACTACTGATCCACATGAACTGATTTAAAGAGGCTGCGTTATATATGTTTTGCATGGTTCCCTATCCCTCTGTTACACAGCTTTTTTGTTTATGTAAAAGGTCCAAAGTCCACACCAAAGGCACCAAAGGGAATTATTCTCTCCCACAGAAAAAAAAAACAAAAACCCACTGCTGCACAACTGCCTGAGATGCCTCGATGGCAGTCCACGCTACTCTTTTGTGTATTATCTCAGGGCTGCCAAAGTCTCACACTTTTGGTGTGTGACACATAGCTTCACCCTCTTTCTCATGTTGCCGCCCACCCCCCAGAAAAAAAAAATTCATGCCAAATAACAAGAAGCCTAAAAACCTCTCTGCACAATCTGCACCAACCATTTCAGCACTAATACTGATCCATTAACAGCACGGATAGCGCATGAGACATTTTAATTGCCGGAGGTGCAAAAACAAACCTGTCTGTAAGGAGTTTTTAATTAGACTCACCGGAATGAAATTAATTTTAACCACACGTTAAGAGAAGCTGGAGTTTAACTTGCTGCTTGAAGCTGTGTATAGAAGTCTCACCTCTGAGTGTATTAAGGTGATGAAGTTGCACAGATAAATGTACAGGGTGCAAAAGCAGTAACCTAAATAATTATTTCCTAACTTTCAATTACTCTCAACAAAGAGGCATGGAAACTTACAGTAATCTTCAACAGCTCACACACGGGAGCTGTCACATGCAGTCACAAAGTTACAGTTAAATCATTTGTTAGGGCAGCTGTTGGCAGGTCGAGTCCCCAGATGTTACTATATCTAAGACATGTAACACATTTCCTCGACCGGAACTGCATTTATTGTTCTGGGATCTCTGATGATCTCAGAACTCTGACATGTGTTCTCTTCTGGGCTGGAATTCCCTCAATTACATTAACAAATGGGAACGTTTGCAGTGGAACATTGGAAAAACAAGCTAGTTAACAGGCCATTAAGCTGGCTGACTTTGTTGACAGTAAAACTGTGAAAATAAATAATAAATAAGTATGATACATGTCAGTAAATAATAATTTAAAAAAACTAGTTAACTTGTTGGTATAAAGCGATTTGAGTGCTCAGGCAGAGTAGATAAGAACCAGTCCATTTACCATTTGTTAGGAGTTGTCGCTGTGTAACAAACAGAAAGCATTCATAGGGGTGGCTGTGGCTCAGGAGGTAGAGCAGGTTATCTACTAATCGGAAGGTTGGTGGTTCGATTCCTGGCTGCTCCAGTCTGCTCCGGTCTGCATGCCAAAGTATCCTTGGGCAAGATACTGAACCCCGAGTTGCTCCCGATGCGTTCATCGGAGTGTGAATGTGTGTGAATGTTAGATAGAAAGCACTTGTGCACAGAAAAAAGTGCATGTAAGAATGTGTGTAAATGGGTGAATGAGGCTTGTGGTAGATCATAAAGCGCTTTAATGGCTGAAAAAGCGCTATATAAGAACCAGTCCATTTACCATTTACCATTCATAGTGGTTCATACATCTTCACTAAAATAATACACTGGCTGCACATCTGGCACATCTAATCGTGCATTAATTTGATATGTGCATATTCCATCAAACTGGATGCAACAACAAGAACAACAGCAATAACAATAATAATAACAATGCAAACAGTAGCATTCGTCTGTCTAATAGCGGTGGTGAAAATCTTCCATCTTCTAAAGAAATGCATTTCCTGAAGAAATATAGACACCAAAAACAAAACAAAACAAGCAAACAAAAAACAAAAAAAACCATAGACAACACAAAATAAAAATTCATAATGTGTAAATTAAACATAATGCAGACTCTTTGAGATGCACACTGTGTTTCCAGTTTTGTCACCAGGGTAATGTTTAGCTTCATTAGTAACTGGCACCACCTGTAACAGAATATGGTAATCACCTCTTTCTGTGTATGTATGTGTATAACTTCACCCCTAACAGAGTCAACCCTTTGATGTGCAACTCCTAATATTTTGTGCTCATGACTTAACCAGGGGGAGTTGCATACCAATCCATACCTCAGTGAGTCATGTGAGGCTGTCTATGTCTATGCCAGGGTTCTCCAACCACAGCCTGCGAGCACGACAAGAACAGAAAGCAGTACTGCAATGCATTTTATCCGCGTATGCACCCGCAAACATAATCTCTTCAGTTTTAACATCTCCTTCCCTATATGACAGCAGACTAAACTTTCCAAAAACACTGACATATGTAACAGCCCGCTAACTAATGACTAAAAACTGTAAACCAAACAAAGATTTTAAAAATGACACAAACTATCTTCCTCTGGTCAGACACATCAGAAACATTAAAAGTATTTAACATGTGCATTTTTCATGTGCAGCCCTCAGTGATGTGCTGTGGCACCCTAAATTTGCACTCAGCTATCAAAGCTTTGAGAACCAAAGCAACAAGCTAAAAAGACTGAAAAGCTTCAAAGAGCTGCAGCGTTCAGTGGTGTCGTTGAAGCATCGTGGTTGTGCGCAGCACGCCAGGAGTTACTCGGTTCTCTTCTAGCCGGCCATGTAAGTGTAACACATTTAGTGATTTGCTGCCTTCGCGCTTGTTAGCTTTTAAGCAGCGTGATAACCGTTAAACATGTTGACGTCCGTCGCCTGCTCGTGTGTGCGAAACGGGAGGAAAATATCGGTCCCTGCTGTCAGGCTGTGCACCTTTTCAGCAGTTAAGAAGTCCCCAAAAACACCGACTCTGACAGGGAGACGGGACTTGTCACGGCGCCATTTATCCAGGCTTATCGCACAGACTCCCTGGCAGCCGCCCGCCGAAAGACATGCAAGGTGTGTGTTCCTGTCAGCCTCCTCCCGAGGGGACGCGGACCCGCTGGACTCCCCCTCAGCCCCACCTGACTGGGAAAACTTCGGCTCCCTGTCCACCGACATGGCCTCCAGGAGGTCGTTCAGGAAAATCAGCCCAGGCCTCCGGGACCTGCAGTACCGGGAGGAAGAAGAGCAAGAAGACGCTGGTAAACCTCGGAGGAGGCCCGGGAGGAGAAATACACCGTACTGGTACTTCTTACAATGCAAGAAGCTCATCAAAGAGAACAAGCTGCAGGAGGCTCTGGATATGTTCAGCAAGGACATGCTGCAGGGAGAGAGGCTGCAGCCTGAGGAGTACAACTACACGGTCCTGATAGGAGGCTGTGGACGAGCTGGACAGCTCAAAAAGGCCTTCAAGCTCTACAATGATGTAGGCATTTTTTTTTTAATTTTTTTTTTCGAAGTTGTCATTGAAGTCATTTTATTCAGTACACTCTAAAATAATGTGAAGTCCTACCTTTGTGTAAGATAAAATGTTCAAGTGGGAGTGACCAGAATAGACAAGATTAGAAATGAGTACATCAGAGGGACAGCTCATGTTGAGCGGTTTGGAGACAAAGCTAGAGAGGCAAGGCTGAGATGGTTTGGACATGTGCAGAGGAGGGACAGTGAGCAAATGAGGAAGATGGAGCTGCCAGGCAGGTAGAAAACAGGGAGACCACAGAGAAGATTCATGGATGTAGTGAAGGAGGACATGCAGAGGGTTCGTGTGACAGAGAAGGGTGCTAGGGATAGGGTGAGATGGAGGCAGATGATCCGCTGTGGCGACCCCTAAAGGGAGCAGCCGAAAGAAGAAGACGACTGAGATGTGTTTGTAACATTTTGTCCTACCCACAAATATCCACAAGATGAGACAATTGTTACAAAAAGACTGTTTCTGTAACACAGTACAATTCAACTGTCCCACATACCAACTACTGCAGCCACCAAAATTACTGTATGTTCATTTGTATGGTGACCAAGATTCATTCATCCATCTTCTTCTTCTTATTCAATTCAGGGTCACAGGTTGCTGGAGTCTATCCCAGCTGTCGTAGGGCAAAAGGCAGGGTGCACCCTGGATAGGTCACTAGTCTATTGCAGGCTCAACACAGAAAGACAGACAAGTGTCCATGCTCACATTCACACCTACTGCTAATTTAGAATCACCAATTAACCTAACATGCATGTTTTTGGACTTTTGAAAGAAGCTGGGGTACCCGGAGGGAACCCACACAAACACGGGGAGAACATGCAAACTCAAACAGAAAGGCCCCGGGGCCTCAAACTCTTAAAATAAAAACAACGTCATAACTTTTATAAACTGCTCATACCTGATGTCCTAAAGTGAAATCAAAATGGGAACAAAGAAAAATCTGATTGTTTTTTTTTCCAAAGGATTTTTAGGTTCTTGAGTTTCTCTATATTACTGTTACATTTTAAAGAGGACCAAAATAATTTAAAGCAACAAACAAAATGCATAAAACAACCTGAGCAGATTTGTATTAGGAAAACTACCAAGCTGTATCTTCAGATACTGATGCAGGGCTCCTTTGTGTTAGTGTGTTAAATTAAATTGAATTCTTAGTCCAAATGTAGGGGAAGACAAGCTTGGGGACCGCTGCAGTCAGTTAACTCAGTAGAAGAGCCAGTCTTTCAGGTCCAGTTTAGTTTCATTGTAGATGTTTTCTCTTCTTCTTTTATTTATTCTGCTGATTCATTCTGACAGACCGTTACACATAATCAGAGACCCTCTCAGTAATTATGTGTTTTTCTTTTCTTTTCTTTGTTTGTTTTTTTTCTCAGATGAAGAAGCGAGGTCTCGATGCTAATGATGCGACCTACACCGCGCTGTTCAACGCCTGCGCTGAGTCGCCTTTCAAACAGGCCGGTCTCCAGCAGGCACTGAAGCTAGAGCAAGAACTCCGTCGCAAAAGCTACCCCCTCAGCACAATCACTTACCACGCTCTTCTAAAGGCGCACGCCGTCACCAACCACCTTCAAGCCTGCATTCAGACACTCAGGGTAGGACATGTGCCTGCATGTTTAAGGGAGGCTGGTTTCCTGAATTGTGTCTAATTATGGGTTTGCGTGTGCTTGTAGGAGATGCTGGAGAATGGACATGCTGTAAGTCAGGAGACATTTCACTACCTGCTGATGGGCTGCTTAAAGGACAAAGACACAGGATTCAGACTGGCTTTACAGGTATGAGATGATTTAGAGACACCAACTAGTTTAGTATGGAATATTTCTGAGATTAAACATTGATATAGCTCAACTTGTACCAGGGTTTTAAGGCCAGAGAATCTGATAACAATATATCAGCTGGTCATCAAACAATATTAATACTCTTTAGGCACGTTAATGAATTCTTAATGTTCATTTCAGGTGTGGCGCCAGATGCTGCGGTCAGGGATTCTTCCTGACTCAAACAACTATAACCTGCTCCTGAGAACTGCAAGGGATTGTGGACTTGGCGATCCTGCCCTGGCCACTGCTGTTCTGCTGAGGACTGGCTGTGAGAGTCAGAAAGAGAGCAAAGATTTGTCAGAGTCCAAGTGCAAGAGTGTGATAGACATCGACCTCCTTGAGAGGCAATTATTTAACCAGCCTGATCCTAAACAAGACAGCATCGAGGAGTTCAACAGCAGACAAGACTCAACCCACTTGATACCAGTCAGACAAACAGAAAATGTCTCATTACCTGTTGAGTTAGTAGCTGATTCCTGTGCTCCCAACCTCCTAGATCTTTTTGAGGGTAAAAGAGGGGCTGTGGTCTCCCTCGGTACTGTAGATGAGCCATCCGACAGGCTCGCCCTGATCGGTGGAGCTAAAGGTTTTCTGGAGAAGATGGAAGCTAATGGATTCAGTCCAGACCTCAGGACTCTGACCCTGCTGGCCGACACGATGGAGCCGGGCTACCAATCTCTGCAGGTGCTGTTAAAGGTCGCCAAGCAGCATCAGGTGAAGCTTGATGTCGCGTTCTTCAACTCTGTGATTCGCAGATCAGCCAGAGCCGGTGACCTGGAGGGTGCTAAGGTACACACACAAACACATTTTTATTTCTTACCTACCTTTATTCATATTTAGCCATGTAGGGAGTGTTTGCTGTTTGTTTCCAGTGACCCCATCTGTCTTAATGCAGCACTGGCTGTGAACAGTTTTCACTGGTACGACTTCTTATAGAAGAAATAGTCCTCACAAAAACTGTTGTCTGTCTGGTATCTGTCCATCCGGAGGAAGAAGGGTCACAAATTCAAAACTTGGGCAAACATTAACAAATTTAGATTAAATTTTCAAATTATATGTGCAGGTTTTTGATATGCTTCTTTCACTTTTCAGGCTGTTCTGAGTGTGATGCGACAGCGCAACGTAAATGTGGATGTGCAGACATTTGGATGCCTCGCATTAGGCTGCTACCGACAGAAGGACGGCGTTCAGCTGCTGAAAGACATCGAGGTGACAAAGCACACATTATAAAACTAAACTGGGACATTTATCACCCTGAATTCTGTCACTGTCATTGTTACTGAGGTCATAAATCAAGTGAGAAGTAGGATCATTTTCTCGTAAACTTTCATACAATTGGTCTTCTGTTTTTTAACCAGAGGACTCGCCCCCTGCTGGCCATTACAAAGAATGCAGAGTTAAGGCAATTGTGCATTGGTTTTTTCAGACTTGGAAAGTCGTCTATGTATCTTTTATATACAACCTATGGTAAATGCAGACTTCACCAGAAGATTGACAAAATAATATCTTCTGGCTGCACTAATAGATGAGACATAACAAATACCACAGTGATATTAATTGTATTTGTATGAAAATAGTTTCTTTAACTTTTTCCTCAGGAAGCAGGATTGAGGCCTAACGTCCACGTGTTCTCTGCTCTGATTGGCCGAGCAAGTCGCAGACTGGATTATGCCTACCTCAGAACAGTCCTGAAAAGCATGAGTGACATGAAAGTGTGGCCTAATGAGGTCATCATCAGACAGCTGGAGTTTGCTGCACAATATCCTCCCAACTATAACCAGGTCAGCATACACACAGTACCTGACAGTGCAAGAGTCCACCAGTGGATTTCTGAGCGTATGTATAATGACGGGTACATGCCACAGTGTTTCCCACAGATTTAGAGGCCTTCGTTACTGGGGCATATACATGTACGTGTGCCACTAAGGAAGCACACTTTCATATAAAAATTATTGTAATTGCTGAGTACATTGTGACAAATAAGTTGTGTACCAATATAATTAGCTGCCTCTCCAGTGAGTCTCTTATCATGGACAAGCTCATTGAGGCTGCAGAGCAGAATAACTGTTGTCACCAGCTGCAGTCCAAAACAGGGAAGTTGGGAATCCGTCCAATGTTAATATACCCAGGCAGACCACCCAAGTAAAATCTATGACTTGGAAACACTGAGATAAAGAACCTGCAGACTCTCTCTTTTTTTTTTTTCTTCCCGTCTCCACAACTTTGATAGAAGTGATTGAGGCCAGTTACAACTGAACGAAAAAGGTGTGTTCTAAAGCTTCTGGTGAAAGCTCATAGCCTTTTGGCACATTTCCAGTAGTGTGTTGCTCTATTTTAAGTGTGTACCCTGTCAGTCTGAATGCCTCTCTTCCTGCATCGCTGCACTGCTGTCTGTAAACAACTTATAGAGTGACCATATGATTCATGTTTCTCCTTTCATTCTTTCATTGCCCCCTCCCCATTCCAGTACAAATCCAGAAACAACTACCTGGTCCAAATTGATGGTTTCCGTGGTTACTACCAGCAGTGGCTCAGGAACATGCCTGCTCAGAGCGCTGAGGAAGAGCAGGCGGGGCCGCAGTCCCAGACAGATGCTGCAGTGCTGAAAACAAAGGCTGCAGATGGACTGACGGAGGCCCAGAGGAACCAGAGAGCAGCAGCCAGGAGATATCATTCTCGTAACAAGGACAAGACAAGCAGCAGGTTGCCTGCTGCATAACTAAACTTCAGAAAAATATCACCACCACTCTTTGATCCGCTGCTTCTTTTCAGTGAGCTTTGTAACCCCGGATGGACTTGAATCAAAGTAGTGGCTCATGCTTTTGTTTTGTTATTGAATAACGGTGATGTCATTGTAATTTATATTGCTATTTCAAAGTTTTGGAACATGATTATTGTGACATTAAACCTCTTCTTTTCATCTGTTGAATTGTATTTTCATCGATCAGTGTTTTAATAAGCAAACAACAGTTTCATCAATAACTATGTGAAGGGTGGGGATTTCCTGCATTTGTAAGGAAGTTGAGGGTCTTTGGGAAAGAGAAGGTGAAGTTTGCTCAATTCATATGTGGGAAGGGTGTATTTTCAAAGTCACCTTTTATCCATCTAAACATACAGTATGCTTGGAACTTACAACTCAGGGCTGAGGATGAATCCCTGATGCATCTGACTGTAAGAGGAAAACAGCATAATATAAACTAACCCTAACCCTAACATACATTTCTGACTTCTAAAGCAACCATTCCCAAACTTAGGAATGCTGCAGCCCTTTAAAACCTGAAAATCTTCTGCAGCCTACTCAAACCTTTGATCACAACTCACAAGACTAAGATATAACATTTACTTCTGTGTTTTTATGGATTCGTTTTGATCTCCTGTTGATTTGCTTGTAGAGGTTCCAGTAATAGCTTTATGTTTTGCTCAGTTTCAAGCTTCCTGTTGTGTTGTTGGCTGGACGAGTCTCTAAAGCCCACAGAAAGTGCGAGGTTGTTACTGGCTTTCTGTGTGGTGTGCCTGTTTTCACAGTCCTGTACCAGCAGAGTCCACTAGAGCGCAGGAAAGACCAGTACACAAGTGAAAGTCTATTTTCCCTTGAAGTGCAAGTTACTTATGCTGAAATTTTACTGCGAAAAATGACATATAAATATGTACTCTAGATAATATTTTAAAGTTTGTACACATGACTTGGTCTGCTTCTAACAGCACTTGACTTAATAAATGATTATAAACAACAAGACAAAGAAGTACAGGAAAATTTAGAAGAAATTGTGCCCTAAAAAACAGCAATGAACGTACATGGATGTATATAATCAGTTTATCTATTTTTAGTGATGCAAGAAACCTACTGTAGATGTTTAATTGACAACAGATATGGCTGCGAGGGGAAAGTTGTGAAAAAATATTCTATCCCTTTTTGTAAAACACAAACTATCCTCGAAACAAACAGCAGAAATATTAAATTCTCCATCAGCAGAACTGTATATGACTTCTGCAGTACCCTACCCTAACCACACCACACAGTTAAACTGATAGCAAACACACCGAGGTGGACAGTGTGTAATCAGTTTTCATATCACACACTGTAACTTCAGTTTTTTTGTTTGTTTGTTTTTTTTTGTTTTGTTTTTTGGAGGAAATTGGTGTGAATTAAACTGCTCAAAAAAATTAAGTAAGCACTTGATCATCACAGTATAACACAAAGTCAGTTAAACTGCAGGGATATCAATCTGCCCAGTTAGGAAGCATAAAATACTGTGAATCAATTTCACCTGCTTTGGTATAGATGAAAGTGACAACAAGTGCACTGGAGAGGCAACAACAAGACAACCCCCAAAAGGGAATGATTCTGCAGGTGGTGTCCACAGACCATTGTTCTCTCCTTGTCCCTCCTGGCTGATTTTTCTCTAGTTTTGCATTTTGTGTGTCCTTGACGCTCCTGGTGACATGCTACCTGCAGCCCATTCAGGTTGCACAGGTAGTCCAGCGCCTCCAGGATGGCACATCCGTACATGCCATCACAAGAAGGTTTGCTGTGTCTACCGGCACAATCTCGAGAGTGTGGAGGAGATACCAGGAGATGAGCTGTTACATAAGGAGAGCTGGACAGGGCCGTAGAACGGGGAAACCAGTGGTGAACCTGCCAGTTGTGGTTTTATCTGGCAAATGCCAGTCGAGCTGCATGGTGAAGGGCTATGAGTACAGGTCCACTAAGGGACGTTAGGACCTCATGCCATGCTCATGGAGTTTCGTCAGAAACATGCACAAGTTGCCCGTTGGAGGTCATTTTGTAGGGCTCTGGCAGCGCTCCTCCTGTTCCTCCTCTCACAAGGGAGCAGATACTGGTCCTGCTGCTGGGTTGATGGCCTTGGTGTCCTTGTATAATGCCCCATGTCCTCCACACTCTGGAGGAGCTGGACTACCTGTGCAACCTGAACGGGCTGCTACCAGCAGTGACAAGGACACTCACAAAAAGCAAAACTAGAGAAAAGTCAAAAGAAAAAAAAAAAAACAAAACAAAAAAAAAACCGAACAGCAAGCCGGGCAATCGCAGGAGGGGATTGCACCCAGAAGGAGCGACCGCGACGCCAGGA
>VVAS01060998.1:0-14316 GCA_015103295.1 Ptychochromis oligacanthus
CTTGAAGCCAGATTTAACAAGAAAATAAAACTATTTCTCACTGCTGTTGTTTGAGAGGACAGAAACATTGAATGGACTGGTATTTATACGTATAGTGCTTTTTCTGCTCTCACTAAGCACTCAAAGACCTTTTACACTACAAGCCACATTCACCCCTTCACCTTGTTCTAAGCACTTTTAATCTATCACATGACGATGGATGCATCAGGGCCAAGCTGCCGCTTTGAGTCACAGCTGCCCCATCTTGTGAAAGGGCGAGTCACACAGACAGACTTCTTTTGTGTTGCATTTAATTTTTCTCCTATCATCTAATTGCTAGCTGCTGTTTAAGTTTCTGTAGAAAAAAACATGTAAGCATGAAACTGGTGTACTCTACCTTCAGGAGCTCCACTTCCTTGGTGGTCTGAATGAGCTTCTTCTCCAGCTCGGAGACTTTCTCCATCGCCTCCCTCTCGCTCTCCTGAAGCGTGCTGCTCAGCTGTGACACCAGAGCGAAGTGGTCATGGGTCAAAGATTTTTTTCACACAAAGAGCAGTGAACACAGAATAAAGTCATGTTAAACTGGGCATATTACGGGTTACCTTTTCTGTCATGTATGTACTGTTATGATGGCAGGTGCTCATATTAAACATACACACCAAATTCCATAAAAATCCATGCACTAGTAAAGTTACTAGATAAACTTTTCCATTTGTAGCAAAATGCACTTTAATACTACATTAGCTCAGTGATTCACAGAAGCCCCACCTACCTGCTGTTCAAATCTTCTGTTTGTGAGGGGTAGCCAATCAGATAAAAGCTGATTTAAAGGGGAAGGAGCTAAAACAGCTTCTTTCAGACAGAGTATGAACTGAGGGGCTGCACCAAGGCCCAGCATAAGACAAAGAAAGATTATTTTAAACTGTGAGTCCCAAAATTAAAATGTGAAGCTGAAAGTGAACAGAATGGCTCCTCTCTTAACAGGTTTGAGGTGCGAAGGCTTATCTAAAACTGAAATATTTTGATTTTATGCTTCATCAGTGCAGATTCTGTGTGTTTGGTGAAATATGGAAATCTGTGGTGGTGGAATTTTTACTTTACAAAAAAATAAACTGACAAAATTCCTACAAGATTGACCACAGGTGACCTCATTGGTTATTTAATTTACTAGAGGTCTCCAGGTAAGACTAGTCTAAAGTGAAAATGGCTTAAGGCTGATTAATCACTGTCATTAACTTTGATCAAACACTTTCCACTGGAAAATGTGCAGTAAATGTCAAAAATGGAGAGAAATGTCTAAACTAGACTCAGCTAAGGCTATCAAACAAGCTAGATTGCAGTCCCTACAGTTTTTTTTAAAAAACATGGTGTTATTTAATTCATTATTTTCACAAGTCACACATTTTGATGTTTATATGATGAAGTATGATGTAAAAAAGTCTGATTCTGCCCTTAGAAAATATTCAGGTCTATTTCAGCCTGGTGTGTTTCCCGTTAATCTGTTGTGTCTGTCGAATTTGTGTAAACACAAATCTGCC
Source organism: Ptychochromis oligacanthus (assembly GCA_015103295.1). Classification (NCBI taxonomy): domain Eukaryota; kingdom Metazoa; phylum Chordata; class Actinopteri; order Cichliformes; family Cichlidae; genus Ptychochromis; species Ptychochromis oligacanthus. The sequence continues at coordinate 1,518 of VVAS01060998.1, forward strand.
ACTAACTGCATGTAGGAGCTCCACGTGACTTAATGTATTCATCTGCACATACAGGTTTATTTGAAGAGCCGTGCTGGGCAAATTAATGAAAAATATGATGAAAATAAATACAAACTGTCCTTCAGCTCAGTTTGTAGTTAATGTGCTTTGAACATCCACACCTGTGTGTTGTGTTCCTGCAGTTCCTCTATGTGTTCCAGCAGGGTGTTCTTGGTCTCTGCGTCCTCCAGCAAAGCGCCCACATCGAACACGTTGTCCAGGTAGGCCTGGATCTGCACCAGCAGTCTGTCGCTCTCTGTGAACTTCAGCTTCTACAAAGAGAAAAGACCAGATTCAAAAATAATCAATGCATTTTAACTGCAAGCAAACGGAGGTTTGAACATTTTTCACCCAAATGTGAATCCATCTGAGTCTAAACTAAATTTAAAAGTGAATTTAACAGACTACAGGGTCAAAGGTTGCACTTGCCTCCAGGTAGTCATCCAGGCCATGTCGCGTGAACTCGTACTGGAGGTGGACTCTGAAGTTCATGTTTTCCACTGAGTGGACCACGATGTTGATGAACTGCATACAGGCCACCTGGTGGGTAAAAGGAGTTCATTTATGTTACAGGCAGCAGCCTCATCTACACATGGAAGTGTCCGACACAAAGGTGTGATTATTATAATGATGTAATCGTTAAATAACGTCGGCAGGAAACAGCCGCACTGAATTATACTCAGAGCTCTGTTCTTGGAGGTTGTAAAGTTCCAATTTAAATATTCTGTCATTTTACGCCAATGAGTTGATACACAAAGTGAAAAAAACCCAATAAACATTGGTTAATTGCAGGTTTTCCTTGTTAAGTTTTAAAAATGTTCATATTATAATGCCATGCATGTGACAGACACGTCAACATGTCCAACTTTACAGCAGAAATAAACATGTTTACAGCCGGCTACAGAAACTGTTCACAACCCCTTCATAACAACTCTGAACAATCTGGCATGAATTTTTATATTAGTAACCCATTTAAAGTGTACTATTGCTTAAAGTTAAGCATAATTAAGGCCTATGTTTTCAACACCAAATGTAAACAATCAATATGTTTCTAAAGAGAAAGCCTTTTTATGGAAGCCAGCGCATTAATATTTACAGCATCAGCAGAGGGAATGAAACTGAAGAGGCCAAACTGCTGATACAAGCAGCTGTTGCACAATATTAGCTTAGTCAGAATATTTCACATGACATCTGAAATAAGTACCACTAACATTAAATGTTTCTCACGGCCTCTGTCATTTGCTAACAGCCTCACTAATTTTCACTTTTGATGGAAGCTGTATTTTGTGAGCTGCCTCCCAGTAAAGTTGCTGGTAATTGTCCAGAGTTTTCCAGTTTGAGCTCCAATTTTAAGAGCTGATGTCTTAAGCTTAAAGAGACCAATTAGAAGCTCAGCACAGTTCAAGCTGAATCAAACGCAGCCTTAGACACCAGGCAGTCGTTCCTGCAGCTGACTGAAAACCTGAAAATGATTAAAAAGAGGATTCTCTAATTGTTCTTTTTTCTCCGATGAAGAGCTGCAGCAATAATCACTTGTTTTAGTTCTTTACCAGGAAAGAAAAAAAAATGTGCAGGTTTCAGCTTCTCAGATGTGAGAATGTGCTTTTCCTTTTCTTGTTACTGCAAACTGATTAACTTTGGTTATTAGATTGGCACCTTGGGCTCCAGGAAGCTGCAATTTGCATTTTTGATTTGTTTCCTGATTGATTGATTGATTAGTTGAAGACCTTTTTCCCCATCACCTGAAGTAATCTAAAACAAACTCCTTTCCTGCAAATTTACTTAGATTTGCGATGCCATTAAATTCAATCTGAATTCCTCGTAGACTCTGGATGCTTTTAATTACTATCCTCAGCTGTTGTACTTACAGTTCTGATCTTGTTTAAAGGAAAGTAGAGTACAAACTTTTAGGAATACACTGCCAAGTCTTATTCACAGCACTCTGCATATTACATATAATTGCACACAATCTGTCTAATTAAAAGAAAAGCTGTCATTTTATAAAAGGCTCAGCCTGAAAGCTTTCAATTATAAAAACTAATTACCCCTATTCTTTCTTTTTTTTTTGTAATTCTCATACAAAGGAGAAATTTTTGTCAGAGACAGTGTTTTTGTGTGCAAGAGCAAAATGTGCAGCTAAATAATAATAATCTATTTATTTTTTTCCTGATGGTTACCAGTATTAGAGAAACCGCAAGAGTCAAAGTCAAATTGAACCCTGACTGTTGGCTGACTTTTCTCTATTGGTATCTCAAATCTGCAATTAATCAATCAACAAATGTTTACAACAAACTCTGCAGCAGTTGTAGGCAGATATGAGGAGAAATTATTAAATTATGGGTGTTACAAATACAAACATTTTGTCTTAAAAGGAATTTCAAATCACTGATGGATTATTTAAAAATTTTTATCCCCTTCCCAAGTTTCTTTACCGACTTTGTATTTTATTTATTTATTTATCTTAAGGGTCATATTATCCTCACTGTTTGTTCAGGTGTTATGCCGTGTTTTTATTTGCTGTTGTCATTTTAACTCTACTTGCTTTTCTTTTTGATTGCGATCTATTTTATTATACAAATAAAGTTTTATTATTAAACTGTGTAACTGAAAAGAGTGTTTTTCTGTATTTGAACCCACAGTCCCTGCTTTACCATGAAGTCGATGTTGCTGTCTTCATTGCGGAAATACTCCATGAGCTTCTCGAATCGGCTTTTCTCTCCGCAAACCTGAAAAACAATAAACACCAGATCAAACAGCTGCTGATTATTCTGCCCTTTTGTTCTTTTTATTGTGCTCGTTGTAGGTTTATTCAATTTAGGTGAAGTCCTTGGAGACCTGCCGCTTGCTGCCTTCACCATGTCTGCCCACATGGGGGCAGTGTGCTCACACAGAAACATTATTACAGCCTTATCTGTCCACAGTTTATAATGCGGTGGTTCTAATATCTGGATTTCAGCAAACATGCAGTATAATTAAGCAGCACAGTTTTGAGAGAGGAGGGTCATTTGGCTGCTGTTTGTGGAGGGTTTCTCAGTTCAGGGACAAACTGAAATAATGGTTGTAATAAAACCAGTGCAGGATGATTGTGGCTTGCTCTGCAGGCACAAACAATCCTCAGTGTCTGTGCCGCATGTTTGCCTGGGAGTGAAACAGAGAAAATGTGCCTGCATTATGATTGGGTTTTCCCAACACAATTATAACTGCTAACATGTCAGCAAGTTCCCCGCCTCATCCATCGTCGTGTAGTAATCTACCTGCCCCTTTTTGCCCACTCATGTCCACTGAATAATGCAGCAGGCCAACCCGACAGCCAGCACAACCCAAAACAAAGCCCACGTTCTGCCACTGAGGGACACATGAGCCAGCTCCTGGCCCCGCGCCCGCCCGACGCTATCACTCTCCCCATCTTCCTCCGGCTCTCGCCCACACACACATGCCGACACTGCTGCGGCACCAAAAACAAGCGCTGCTCACGGTGATACTCGAGTCACAGCTCTGATAACTGATGCCACACTAATCAAACAGGCGAGGGCTGATTCTGCCAGGGAGTTTACAAACGGACGAGGGTTTAATTCATCACTGAATTTGCGTGTTTTATAAAAGGATAAGTCTTGTGACACTGATGATAAACCCCACAAATGCCAAACAAACAAACAAACATTACCATGAACACACACAGAGCTGCTTTAAAGATGACAAAGATCAAACTATTATCAGATTATTATGCTTTTTCTTATTTTCTGTTTTAAATATACACTGCTCCAATGGTAGATGCACATCAAACATGGCCAAATAAATTCATGGTTAAAATTAGGTTCCAACCTTGTAAGCTATTACAAGCCTTTGTAACGGCCTCAAAAGCTGACCAGATTTAGCCCAGCAACATCCATGGACATCTGGTGCTTGGTGGATATGGTCATCTCAGGCACGCAGCTCTGACTGTCAGCACAGAAGCCCCGCCCACCTACTGTTTAATCCACTTGTTTGCCAGTGGCAGCCAATCAGAAGAAAGTTGGCTTAAAGAGGGAGCCACAATGTGCCACATTTTTCAGTCGCTTTTTTTCCTTCTTCTTCTTCGTCTGTTTGGAGTATAATGTGTAACGTTCACAATGCACAATGCCACACAGTTAAGCGACATTTAAAGTACGATTCACTATTGAAGAATGTGATTAATGGTTTCAAATGCCTTTGTTTAGACAGTTTTTGACACTGACCATTAAAAGGTTCTCAAATCTAACTAGATATCTTGAGTGTTTCTTACTTTTGGAGAAGTTGGTTAGTCTAATTTGTTTTTCTTCTTTAGTCGACTAAAAAATTAGTCACCACGAACATCCCTAATGTGACTCAACCTTTGATACTTAAATTCAGATAACAATGACTGAAGAAACATTCTAATAAGAGCCAACTAAAACGCTATTCAAACTCATTAAACTGTTTCTGAAACAGGAAGCAAAATTAAAATGAGCTGTGGGCTGTTTCAAAGGAAGCCACATCAGCAGTCAAGATCCAAACCACTCAAGAGCATTTCCTCCTTCCACATAGGGGTTCAGCTTGTTGCAGGGCAGTTTTCTAACCTCCTTGACATTTACTAAGAATAAGCCTTCCTAGTTCAGGTTTACGCTTCTGTCTGTCTGTGTTGCCACAGCCACAGGAGGCAACAGGCGCTGCTTTCTCAAGCGAAGATGAGAGAAGGCCAAGGAGAGGTGAGAGGCCTCTAAACAACTGTTTCACATATTTCTGCCTGTTTGGTCAGTTTTGCGTGGCCTGGGGAACAGCTGGAAGGAGCAGCTGAGGGGGGCAGCTCAGTCTGGGGTTTCCCCTAACCTGCTGGTATGTGGGTGCTGTGACATGGATATACATTAAGCTTAACTTAACAAAGATGTGCGAGACGAGTCATCACTGCTGATACTTGAAATATCCTGAAGGAAATTAGGAACACTAATAAGAATAGTTTAGTAATTTGAGGATGACAGGATTCAATTTGGTGGCACACTGCTGCAGTGGTTAGCACTGTCGCCGCGCAGCAAGACGGTTCTGGGTTTGAACCCACTGGCCACCTTTGCATGTTCTTCCTGTGCCTGTGTGGGTTCTTTCCAGGCACTCCAGCTTCCTGTGTTAGTGTTGTGATGGACTAGGAACCTGTCCAGGATATATCCCATCTCTCACCCTATCACAGCTTGAGTATGCTCCACGCCACTGAATTGGATAAGTGGTTAAGAAAATGGAAAACTACAAACTTTTATTTTCAGCCAAATCTCATATGGAAACAACTGATCCTGTCCAGTTAAAACTAGGTATCAAACAGTCTGAAAGCGGAATACATACCTCCAGCAGAGGCCACGTGAACCAGATATTTTCTGTCACTGATGGGATAATCTGAATGCCATACGTCATTTGAACAGATTACAACACTGTTAAGCAGTGTTGGCAGTGTCAGTGGTCTGTCTCTTTCATAACATGCATTGCACCATCTGCAGGAAAGGTCTTGGAGCATCTGTGATCACTGCAGGGTCAGGCGTGCAAAAGGAGCACTTCCCGTGAGTCCCACATTCAGAGACTTTTGGTGACTTCTGATCCCCTCTGATCACTGTTAGAAATGTTCCCATGACTATAAAATGAAATGGCTGAAATGGAAAATTCAGTGTCCCAGCAGAGTGAAGATTCAGAAAAAAATACAGTCAGATACAAAAAGTCGTGTGGAGAAATATGTAAAAAATATCACCTCTGCAGCAACCTCCCTTGAGGCCCTTAATCCCTGGTCATCTTCTTGTTTACTTATTTTGATTAAACTGATCAGACGCATCCTCAGAAGCTCAAATTAATGTTAACACACAGAGCAGGAAGCTCTTAAAGTGGCTCAGATACCAACCAATCCCCTGAAAAACACATTCGCTTATACATGGCTGCCCATCACCGTAGCGACCTGTCTGACCTCTTTGAAGTTGTCGAAGGCGGCGAGGATGATGTCGTGTCCTCCTCTCACCAAACACACGGCTGCCAGCAGCTCCAGCACCAGAGCTTTAGTCCTGAGAAGAAGAATCACATTTATGGCACAGGAGGAATTTATTTTCTACTTTTCTACTTTTCTGTAGTGTTTTCCTTAAATCTAGGCTTGTACTTCTACTCTTCTACATTTAGTTATTTCATAGTTTTAGTTATTTTATGTATTCATATTTTTGCAGAAGAAAATTAACAGTCGATTACTTTGAGTGTAATTTTTCATTTGAAAATGCCAAATATTTTCTAATTTTTGCAACTAAAACTTGAGAATTGGCTTTTTTTTCCTTTTAATTACTTTAGCAGTTTTTTTTTATTTTTTAAGTAATAATTTTACGTCTTTAATAAAAAAGGTACTTTGAAGGTGTCATTATTTTTTGTTTTTTTAAACACCAAAGCACTGGTGAAATACCCAACTACAATTTTAAAATCCCGCTTGAGCACCAATGCTCAGATCAGTAAAACTGCAGCAACAATTAAAATTTTTGAAGCTGATGTACATTTTCCAGATTATACTAATAATAGGTATCATTTTCAGTGCAGGACCTTTCACTCATAACACAGGATTTTTAAAGTTCGGTATTAGTACTGCATTTATAGTGTTTTAATGTGTTTTATATTTATTTACCTGTTAGATTTATCATTAGGGTCCAAACTCTTTCTAATAAATTCTGTGTTTGTAAAGTTTTGTGTCTGTGAAGTACGCAGTTTGTACATTAGAAATATTCACACACACACAGACACGCACACAGGTTTTCAGGCTGGTCTTTACCTCGGGTTTCTGTCGTTGAGGCTGAGCGTGATCTCGTTGACACAGCAGGGGTGCTTCATCACCTGGTTGAACCCCGACTAAGAAAAAAAGAAGAAACACAAAAATCTTCCAGCCGTTCACATACTGTAAGGAGATTTATTTATTGATTTAAATAAGACGCTGACTGGATCAAGTGTCTGTAATCATACTTCAAGTGTACCTGTGTCCATCAGAAAGAATATGAACTGTTGAAATGATGCAAAATTATAAAATACCACTTTAAAATTCAAGTTATGAACTTACTTATGGCTTTGGTCTGCTAATAAAGACTCTGCACATGTCTCCACCATTTTTTATTTAAACTCTGGATTTTGACTTTCAACATAAAAAAAACACATTTTTAAGCCAGTGTTTGTCTTAATTATGACCTAATCTGACTGAATTTTCTGCTCCACTAACAGATTTTCACACGTTCCTCTCAAACATGTAAGAAACATATGGAAGTCCACAGACAGATAAAAGCTACTTTCGGCTGCTCCCTGGTCAAGGGGTCACCACAGCAGGTAGCTCCGCATGCTTGATTTGGCAGAGTTTTCCGCTGGATGACCTTCCTGACGCAACCCCTAGGGGAACAGGCGTCTCCAGCTGGAATCGATCAGGTGACCTTTCGCGTGCAAGGTGAATGCGTTATCCACTACACTATGGAAGTCTACAGAGAGATAAATAAGTAAAAAATAAAAAGTAATAAATGGTGTGTAGGCGGCTTTAAGTACCTGGTAGTTCATGATGGCACGCAGACACATGATGCAGAGATGAACGTCATCTTTCTGGCTCATGACACGCGAGTTCCTCAGGGCTTTCCTGTTGGAGAGAGTTAAATCAGCCAGGTGAGACTCACACAATAACATGTGCATATTATATGAATATAACAACATATGCATATTCTTATTTTGTAGCGACTTCAGGAACTAAAAATTCACTGAGAGGCTAAGGTTAGGCCTGCATACTTGCTATAAACTTATTACAAAGTCCCCTAACAAAAAAAAAACAAAAAACAAAAAAAAAACAACTTGCAGCAATCACAAAAAGGTGACGGTCAACAAAAAATACTCATTTACCCTCTCTCTTCCTACTCACCTCCAAGTGAACAGATGCCTAATATTAAAAATCGATAACATCACCCCTAACAATGCTATTAACTGCTAAAACATTACCATATAAATCAAAAGAAATGTACACAAACCATTACAAATCACACAGTTAACATCAGTATAAAAAGTCATCTTCATCTTCATTCATACAGGGCTCCCTCATACTGTATTTTACAGCTGCTTTGTACAGGGCTTATCAAGCTCAACTAAAGACTTTTTTAATTGTTTTTTCGCACCACCCACAATATAACCAAATCCCTGTTTTCAAACTAAAGTCTTTAAGTATGTAAGTCTAATATTAGACAAAGTGATTACTGCAGACCTTTAACACCTTGTAATCTCTATTTTTAGGAAGCTGCAGATGTCCTGTGAAAAAAAGTGGCACCTGCAGTAAATACCTTAAATAACAGTCATACCAAACAACATTCACTAGATGACAACAAATCTGCTGAGCAGCCGTAAAAAGCGTCACTTACACTTGTCTCACAATCACACCTAAACACACACCATCTAAACAAAAGACGGTGACTGAGGCATATTTGCTATGACAGGAATGCAGCCACTTCCCATCGGAAAGATAAGAAAGAGCTGAGAATGTGTCTGTGGCACATCTGCTGTGGGACGTCTACACACAAGCCACTTCCAGTAAACCCAGTTCACTCAATAAACCTCATGAAACAACTTGGTGAGAGTGTTTGACTGCTGTCAGCTTTTTTTTTAATAATGATAAGGATCATAGTTTCAACTGTACCACAAAGAAAGGGATTACACTCACATTTTTTCTGTTTATTACTTTTTCATTGTGCTTTTTTACTTTCATTCACACACCAGTAACGGCTGCCATTTCCACTGCTTGCCTCCCAGGAGAAACTGAAGGTTCGGTGTCTTGCTCAAGGCACTGACTGCAGGAGAGGCTTCCCATGAGCCCATTGCTATTTGCAGACTGCTGGGTTGAACGGGACCTGATCATTCAATATCAGTGTTGGACCCATAGACAGTAAAAAGTCCCGTATGAAGGCTGAAGCTGAGGTTTTTTGCCCTGCCACCATCTTGGTGTTATGAAAGCAGACATGATGAAGGAGGACGAAACCCATAAACTCATCAGTAAAGTTTTCAGAGGTTCAAGAGCACAGGAGCAGAGGGTCATTTTCCCAGAGACACATAGATCAAACTTTTTGCAACCAGAGTTGCCCCCTGATGACTGTTAAAAAGAACACAGGTTTAAGGCACTTCCACTTTCTATGGTCAACACCTTCTCATCCCATCACATTGTATGTAATGCTGCTTTGTCACGTGCCTTTTGCCACTCCCCTCTCCTTCAGTGTCAGTGCTGTGACGCTCCGGCTGTGGATGAGAACGGCCCAACAATAAGGGTTTTTTTTTTCTTTTTTTTCTCCCCCTTTTTGTTCCTGATTGTTCCATTTTTCTCTTTACTGTTGGTGGTTTGAGGGATACCAGTAGCATTTCTTTAGGTTTTTGCCTTGTTGATTTCGAAACATACCACTTTCTATATATCATATTATTACTTAATATTTGTATTTAAATTTACACTTATTTTACTTTATTGTATTTATTTTGATTTCATATTATTATTTTTTTTACCTTATTAAGATAAACTTAGCACAAAAACTAAGGAAATTTGTGTTTGGTCGATTATTTCTTTGTTGTAACAATGCTTCTCATACCGTTGCAAAGCCTGTTTATTTTCCTTTAAATGGTTCCACATTTGTAAGGAAAATGCATTTGTGGGTGGAGCAGCAGAGTTGAGTATGTGGGTTGCGCCCATGATGAATGCCAAATCTTCTCTGCCAAAGCCAAACAGCTTATTCTGCCTCTTGTTTGGTGTCATTTATTGGATTGGATGATTGAAGTCTGAAGAAACAGGACATATTGGCAATTCAACAATTTATTCACTTAACAAACAGGGGCCTCAATAGCATGTGGAACAACCATACACAGCCACATTGGCTGACTTGCGACAAATGCTGGTTGAAGAATGGGGTGCCATCCCACAGCAGTGTGTGACCAACCTGGTGACCAGCATGAGAAGGAGGAGGTGCCAGGCTGTTGTGGCTGTGTATCTTTCTTCACTCAAAACTACTGGGTTAGGTTTATGGTTAGGGGAAGATGGTTTTGGGTTAAAATGCATCCCTTAAGAACAGTAACTGTGCTCATTCACAAATGACCTGTTGAAATGACTGATCACTCTCACTTCTGCGTTAAGCAGCACTAATTGACACCTCAGGGATCAGAACGGGCTGCTACGTTTAGATCAGTTTAATGGAAATAGATCCCTGCAGCCAAGTTTTTTAAATGAGATATGGAAGAAGGGTTTACTGCCCAAATATATTTGGCTATGTGGCTACTTTTACTGAAAAACATTTATTAATACAGACTTGATGATTAGGGTCAGTTTTACATTTTACTTTTATCAGTTCCATTCTGAAAAGCAGTAATGCAGGATTCATTAACATTATTAAGTTATGATTACAAACTCAAACCTGCATTTTCATGTAAGATATATAACATATATATGCACCTTCTAACAAATCAGACTACTCTACACATTTATCACCCATCAGTCCAGGGCTGATCGTACCTGACTGTGAAGGCCTTGCCGGTCTTCGAGGCACTGTGAGTAGGAGAGTTGCTGGCACTTCTGCTCAGGTCTTCAACTGATTTGTCTGCAGTTTTGCCTTTGTCTGTGGGCACCATGCCATTGTCAAAACTCTCCACCTCATACCTGTGAGTCACAGACAAAACTAACTTTAATGAACTTTTATGACCTTCTTGGGTTAGTCTCTATAATTCAGTGGCTGTGTGGCAGAGATAGATCAGCCATAACTGCTCAAGGAATGAAAAATAATGACATTTTTAAGCTGATACCTACGTGACAGCACTATGGGCGACAGACAGATAATCCACAAGAACGTCCAAACCCTGGTTCTCTTCATTTAGGAACTCCTTAGCCCAGCTGTAGGAGGATAAACAAATGTAATTACAATAACATTTCACCATTTCAAAATTACCCCTTTTTAAAAACTAAAGAGAGTACACGTCTCACATAAAGTTAGAAGCCTTCTTGATCAAAATTTTGCTGGTAGCCAAGAATTTTTCTTTAAATATTACACACTAGGCCCTCCAGACATTATGTAAAATTCAAATTTTTCTTTCAAGCTCCATTTTAATTTGCGTGATATGATCATCTTTTTATCTCTCTCAATGGCACGATAATATTTTACCCACATGAGAGAGACTCACCCAATATGATTGGTCCTCAGAGAAATCTCCAGCTCTCTTAGGATCTGTGTGGATTCCTGGACACGTCTCTTAAACTGGTGAAGCAGACACAAGGTGAGTATGAGGTCAAAAAAAGGGATCTTATACTAAGTAACAACTCTCTATATATTAACTGACTGATTTTGGGGATTCTAAAAAAATTCCTTATTTATCCTACGCTGACCTTTATGTGCCCCTCTGTTCATCATCTGTCTGAAACCACTTTCATCTGATTGGCCAACTTATGAGAGCCTGCTGAGGGGCAGCACACAGTGCTTATAAGCTTTACCCATGTACAGGTATTTTTTAACCATCCATTTATGTTAAATGTGTTACATCATAACACTGGTGTGTGATTAAACATCAATACACATTTAACTAATTTTGTGCAAATAAAAAAAGTTCCAGTATCAGAAACAGTAACAGCAGTCACTGCTAATCTATTACACTAGTTATCTTTACCAAGATTAACAGTTTTTTGGTACCTTTAGCATCCTAGTGCTTGTAAATGGAAAGGAATTATTTTATTAAAACATTGTAAAGTTTATGAATTTAAATATGAAGTCTATAGAGTATCCTTACCAGGATAGCAGGACTAATATGCAGTCGTGAAAAGTAAAAACTAAGTCCACCCTTACTGCTTCCAAAGGAATTACGAGGGTAAGCAGCAGCCAGGTGCTGCTAATCAAATGCACTTCATTAACTGATCATCAGCAAGTGTGAGCACCTCTATAAAAGCAGAAGTTTTGCTGGTCTGGAGTATTTAGCTGTGTGTTAACATAATGTCACAATCTCCCCACGGGTGGAAATCCCAGCAAATTCACCACAAGGTCAGACTGCGTAATGCTCAGAGAAACTGCAAAAAACCCAAGAGCTACATCTCAGACTCCACAGGCCCCAGTTAGCATGTTAAATGTTAAATTGCATGACAGTACAATTAGAAGAAGACTGAACAAGTATGGCTTGTTTGGAAGGGTTGAAGGAGAAAGCCTCTTCTCGCTAACAAGAACATGGCAGCATGTCTTAGGTTTGCAAAGTTGCACCTGAACAAACCACAAGACTTCTGGACCAATGTCCTTTGGACCAAAGTGGAGATGTTTGGACATAATGCACATCACCACATTTGGTGACGACCAAATGCATCATATCAGCAAAACACCTCATGCCAACTGTCAGCACGGTGGTGGAGGGGTGATGATTTGGGCTTGTGTTGCAGGCACAGGACCTGGGCACCTTGCAGTCATTGAGGTCAACCATGAACTCCTTTGTATACCAAAGTATTCTAGAGTCAGATGTGAGGCCATCTGTCTGACAGCTAGAGCTTGGCCCATGTTGGGTCATGTAACAGGACAGTGATCCCAAGCACAGCAGCAAATCTACAACAGAACGGCTGAAAAAGAAAACAATTAACAAATTGCAATGGCCCAGTCAAAGTCCAGACCTCAATCCGATTGAAATGCTGTGGTGGGACCTTAAGAGAGCTGCGCACAAACGAATGGCTGAAAACGTCAATGAAACAACTGCAAAGAAGAGTGGGCCAAAATTCCTTCACAACGATGTGAGAGCCTGATAAAGTCATTCA
>VVAS01061069.1:0-11777 GCA_015103295.1 Ptychochromis oligacanthus
CCTGTCTGGAGCTGTTCTTCTGTCCTCTTTAACTGCTTGCGCAAGCATGAGGAAAAATCTGCTAATCATTACAATAAGTTGCTTTGTGTCACAGCTGCTTTTCAGCCATGCATTAGTCTGACTACTAGTGGAGAGAGTTGTGTGATGCATTGCATTATCCCCGGAATGCAGTGCAATAATAAGAATGCCAACAACACTATATAAAGAAAAGGAACATAAGACTAATAAAGGGGATAGTCCATCGAAACATGGAATCATGATACAAGACTTCCATTATTTCAGCTGATTTGGTGCTTTTATTGTGCACATTCCTGAATAACTACACAGAGAAACATCTAAAACATCTGCAGTACATTTTTTCAATTTTCACATTTCTTCAAGTCTGTCTTGAGACAATAGTCATGTGTCCACATATACATTGAAACTTATAACTCTCAATAAGTCATGGAGGATAAAAATTTACAGTCTTTATTCCATGCAAAGCATTTATATGAGCAGTATGAGTTAAGACAAGTCATGTGGGTATCTTTAAATACTGTACCTCTTTGTCTACTCACAGTGTTGCTGATCTAAGGTTTTTTTCTGGAGTTTTTTTTTTTCTTTTTTTTCCTTCCCCTATAACCTAGACTGGACGTACAGTGTGAGAAAGAGGAAGCAAAATCTGCTTCACTGACCTGTAAGCAGCTGACCACAGTTTTTTAGACAGGCTTGAAAAATTGTGGACCTATAGTCAAATGTACAAGTGTGGAGCCAAGGGCTGGGCTTGGCCACCACAGGCTACTCTCTTACCACCCCATAAAACCCATCGTGGTTTTTATATCCAGAGTACTGGTAACTTTTTCTCTCAAGAACCCTTTTCAGGGAGCTACAAGGGTCCATCGGATCGTTGTTTGTCTGTGTTTCCTATGTGTTCAAGACCTGAAAAGATTATTCAGATTAGTCCACTGATTTAGCAACAGTTGTTACACACAGGTCTTTATAAAAATATCTCTTTTGTGCTCTCCATTTAAAAAACATAGTGACCAGGTTACATCTCAGCTGTCTCTGTTTTCTGTTCTCTGTCTGCGTCAAAGCTGCAAGTCCTACAGGAGAGTTTACCAAAGTGGGAGCACATAGTGGTAACCTCTCCATCATCACTGATCTTCATCATGTCTGACTGTATAATGCAGTTATTTATTTACAGACAGGGTGAAATGGCTTCCTACTTAGGTAACAACTGTGACTGACATTTGATTCACATGCTCTCAGCAGCTTTACATAAATACAGAAGCTTCTTTCCTCCCCGAGTGAAAACAGAACATGGGGTTTTTTGTCTTCTTTTTTAATGACCCACAACAGTTTGACCTTTTTTTTTTTTAAGCAGTCGCAACATATTAACTTTATTTTTTCTCATAATATGAAAATGATACAATGACAAACTGATTTGGTATCAAACAAAAAAACTATTCTCAGTTTTTCTATCACATAAATTTTGCAACCAAGCTGTCTGTATTTTACACACAGGCACAACAAATACAAAGGCTCAAGAACAAAAGGCCGTAAAACGCGAAACCAGACAGAAATAAAATGATAAACTGCATTTCAAATATGAGAGAATATTTAAGAGACACAGTGCTACTTTGGGGCTGAACAGTTAAGGGGGAAGGAAAATAAAACAATTCATCGTGAACATGGAACAGAATAGTCCAAAGGACACATTTAAGATAAAAAGCACAGCGGCTGATGCTTCTGGTGGGATGAAAATTACTGGAAACATCACCTGATGAGGAATTGAGATTTCTGTCATTGCAGACTTTTGACCAATCACATTCAAGATAAAAACTGTAGCCCCTCACCCCCACCCATTAATTATTACTTATTCTGGAGGGTAAAGGAACAGAACTACACAGCAAAATACCAGGAGATACTTGGAGCTAGGACAAAGGTGAGCAGCAAATTATGTTAATGAGCAATTATAATGATTTTTATGTATTTTAAATTAAACTAAATGTTGTTAGTCTGTTTCATTTGAGTTCTGTTCACTTTATGTCAGTTGCTGGGTGTATTCTCATCCCAGGGGTAATAAACGTGAAGTTTGGTGTACAAGCCTCAGCAGCAGCCGCAGACGGAGGACGAGCTCTAAATTATGAAAGTACAGCTGCTGTCAGGAAATGCACCTCACAAATGGTTAGAAAACTATAAACCAGTGCAAAAATGGCAATTACCAAAATAAACCACCAATCGGAAATCACACATTAAAAACATTTAGTGTTGATTTGTGCATTTTTGTTGTGTGACCTTTAGTCTTAAGTTGGTTCCCTAAATTGACCCAGGCATCAAAACTTTAAGAACCTGTTCTTTGGTCTGAAATTCCTGGAAACTGTCAGGTTTTGTCATTCTAGATCACTGAAACGTTGTGGGAGAGTTTCCTTCTTTGTATACGTACTGTATCACGTAGTGTGGAGGCAACTAAATCTATATATTTAAACACTGAAGGGAGTATTGAACATAGTAGTAGGGAGTATTTCAGTGATTTCCTGTGATTTCAATTCATTTGGAAGAAAGTTCTTTTTTGAACCCACAAAGGCTGATGCTCCAGACATAAATCATCAGAAGTGTTCATCTGTGAAAATATAATTGTTTTTTATTCTAATGATGATTAGCCTTTAAACATTATAAATTTGCAATAGGTAACACAATGTGCCATTTGAGTGCAAGAGTAATGGTTGTAATGAGTAATGGTGAATTTTAATTCACAACATTTCTGCGCAATATACATATGTCCCAGACCAATAAAACTAATTGTTCTCTTTCAAGAGAACAAGTAGACTTCTGCATGATCTCAGACAAATATTGGTACTGGTATCAGATCAATACTAGCATGATGGGATTAATACTGTACTTTCAGTTTCTCTCCTCTATCCTTAGTACGTTGCTCTGGTTTCCTCAAAACGTTGACACGTCTGTGCAAACATCGCTCCTCTCACATCTTGCATGCACACTTTGCTCCTCCTCCTACCCTACTCTTCCTGTCGCGTGACTCAGCGGCGATGAGCAGATACAGTTCAGTGAATGAGAGCATGATGGCAGAGAGAAAGAGCAGCATCAGGTGGAGACATTTAAGGACTGTAAATGAAAACACTGCAAACTGCAATATGTGTAGGAAGGCTATTCGCTACTGTGGCAACACCACCAATTTAGACAAACACACGAAAAACCATGAAAAAGACAATTCCAAAAGAAAGGAAGAGAGGAGGAGAGAAATGCCTCTGACAGACCCAAACCCCTGGCACAGAGAGAGAGCCCACTGGCTGAGTACTTTCAGAGAGGAAAAGAATATCCAGGTAGATGAAAATAATATTTTAGTCATGAGTCTTGTTGGATCAGCATTAATTAATGTTAATTTTCCAAGTGTTGCTGGTCATCATAGTTGTTACTTTACCAGTCTGATTACCTACAGACTATATTCAGACATTAAAATAATATATTCAGCCCACTGAAATGTATTAAATTAATTATTGTGCAGGCCAGTCAAGTTCTTCCACACCAAACACGGAAGTGATTGGAATACCTGAATTCAGTGATTTTGATGGGGTGAGCAAATACTTTTGGCAATATAATGTAATAACCCTTATGTGTTAAGTGTCTAGTGAAGTCAATTTTATTTATATAGAACATTTAAAACTACAGAAGTTAATCCAAAGTGCTTTCCAGGCAAGTGCATTTACAGTTTCAAAACATGAAAAACTGTGAAAGGTGTAAAAGGTGTGCTTTGCCGTGTTAACTAATTAACAGTCATTAAAGTGTATTAAAAACATTAAAATGTATTCATAAACCAGTGTTTTAGTGGTTTAAACATAACAATTTGTTAGGGTTCACCAGTGGTTCATTATAGATTTGTTAATTATGAATATTTGTCATTTGTGCTGATACAGCTGTAGTACTGGCTGCAGTTAGTTGTCTTCCAAAATGGAAGATGAGGGTGGTGAAAATAGCTTCAAATGTCCTCTGGGCATTTAATTGGAACTGGACTATGCTGGAGGGCAGAACTGTAAAAGAAAGTGACATGTCAGCATTGTTTAGCCATCACCACACCAGTAAAGGTCTCAAAATATGGGCGAGTTAATATAACGAGTTAGTGATAATGAACATACTGAACAATGTCCCAATAGGACATGTAATAATTAAAATTGTGTAATTAACAATAATAATAACAATAGTAACAATAATAATAACAATAATATATTTTGGTGTGTGTATGTGTCATAGACACATTAACTAATGTCCAGTGATTGCATTTCATTTTTTTTTTTTAAATTTAATTTTGTATCCATTTTAAGCCTTTTGTTTGTTGGACTATCATATACTGTACAGTGTATCTGGTCTAAATGCATCTGCTTTACAATACATAAAAACATAGGCAAAAAAAAAAAAATCAAACATAACCCACATAAAAGCAGAGTACATTGTAGGACTACTTCATTTTACATTGTACATGTTTTGTTTAGTCCACCATAATTTCCTAGGCTGCTAAAATAGCTCACATCAAAAGGGTCCAAGAATACCTCTGTTTAACTCTGATCTTTTGATAAATAAAAGAAAACATGTTGTAAGCCAGTTGCTGTTCTGTTAAGCTCAAACAATGAAAGGGATATTTGAGGTGAAATTGAACTCCTTGGACCATTACACACTGAAGTAGAACATAGGATGCAATCCACAGGCTTGCCAGGAATACGCTCTCACTGTAGGCATTATACAGGAATTAGGCTTCTGACTGCAAATGACTAAATGGGAAAATCTAATTAAATACAGGATTTGTAAAAGTATCTGTGCTGCGGATTACAAAGGCTCAGCCTCACTAAATCCACAGAGTGATATTTCTCCAAATGGCAGTTACATAAACCAATGGACAAGGCAGACCTCTCTCAGAAGGCCACCTCTGCATTTTTGTTAACAATAAGAAAAGGGAGGGTGAAGTTGTTTCTTGTGTTACTGGGTCTGTACCCTTTATGTCAAAGAGATACATTGACTCATTCAAGGTTCAACCAGAGACAGTGTGACAGGAAAACTACACTACAGGTCACTGGATCTGCTACTTACACAGGAGATGAAAAACTTTGAGGGGTACTATTAAGAGGAAGGGCACTCTAAGGAGAGCCAATGTTGCTGTGATGAATAGATGTTCATTTTCTTTTGATGTGCTAAAAAATAACTTTCTCTGTTGGTTTATGAGGCATATCATAGGCAAATTGACAGAGCTTACTGAATGATATGACGGTTTAACCTCAGACTATAACCTTGCAGCCATATTGCCATGAATCATATCAATTTGCAAGTATTTTAATTCAGGAATTGTGGTGAGAGGAAATTATTGTTCCACACATCATTTTCACATTATTATTGTTTTTAACAGATGGTGTTCAACATGGTCAGTGAATGTTTCAGTAAACATTGGAGATATTATTGTATTTCTATGTTATATACTCTATTTAATAAAGCTGAAGTCTTCAGCATTTGAAACCAGTTAGTTTCAAGTTTAGAAAATTCACTATAAAAAAAGAGCATCTTAGAAATATTTCAATATTCAACAACCTTGTCACAAATCAAACCTTTAGCCCAGAAAATCCAGGTGCATTTCTGCAATGAAGAAGTTAATCTCATGTAAAATTAACTCATATCAGATAGGACTCAAGGAGTCAGTCTGAGGCCTGATAAACGTGTGTGTGTATTTGTAGGATGGAGATTTTCCACCTTGTGACCCTGACAAGGTGTTCTGCATCCCAGCAAATGAGTTCTGAGCTTCAGGGGCTTTGGCCAACCTGTGGCACGAATCCATGTCCAACTAACTGCCTCAGAAATTGCAATGGCTTTCTTAATTTATGCCAAATACCCCACTCTGCACACAAATGCTTATACTTCCTATTTCCTTATAGCTTCACACCAGCGAGACATTGCATGTATAGGCCAACTTCATTTTCCTCTGCTGAGGGGGGTTATTTCCTTCACACTGTAGTTCTTTATTAATTAATAATCAATCAGTGGAAGGTGTGCTCAGTATAATCACAGATCTGTTATCGCACTAAAAAAATATGGAATGCCTGTGTAAACAGTTTGCAAAAAGAGCTATAGCTCAGTTTCCATGTGTTGTTTTGGTATACCTGCTTCTAAATGTATCAAATATTTTGAGTATTTTGGAATTGGATATTACACAACTTTAAGGCCACAAGAGTGCAGGACACACCATCATGACATGTGAGTATCAAAAGTGAATCATCAGGGTTCATTATCCTCTCAAAAGAGCCAAAAGGTTATATAAAACTGATAAGGTATGAAATCAAAAATTTCTTTCAGTTAAATTACTGTGATAATGGCATTGGTTCAGTGCATGTACCAGTTCAACTTAATAAAAGGTTTCTTAAATTTATTCATTTAAGTAAGGTCAGCAACAATATTTTAGAGAGATGTCCATCGATTGATTATCTTAGAGCAAGCACTTTGGAGTTGCAGGGGGCCAACACCAGTGTTGAGATTAGCCAGGCTGATATCAGAGAGCAGCAAGGTCACGTCCAGCTGAGTTAAATGTATGTGCTTACTGGTTTGTAGTACTTGACAGTCTCAACAGTGAGTGCATTGAGCTTTTGTAAGCTCTGAAATAAACATTTGTGTCAGCTAGTTATGACCCCTACTGCTTAAGGCAATTCCAGCTTTCTTACACAACAGTCAAGTGGGTTTGTGTGACTGTTTATTGTTGTCTGTTTGAGAACAACCCTGAGCCATGTTACTAAAACATTTTTAGTTAGGGGCGTGGCTGCTTTGATTGACAGGTATCCCACAACAGGCGGCTGTAGCCAGCTGGTATCTGCTAAGCCACACCTCCACTAATTGGAGTCACTGAACTGAACCTCTCTAATGAGTTTGTGCTGTTGGTGCCTTTTGGAGCATTTTAATGGAGTTATGTGACAAATAATATGGGTTACTGTGTGGTACAGCCTG
This sequence comes from Ptychochromis oligacanthus, assembly GCA_015103295.1. Taxonomy (NCBI): domain Eukaryota; kingdom Metazoa; phylum Chordata; class Actinopteri; order Cichliformes; family Cichlidae; genus Ptychochromis; species Ptychochromis oligacanthus. The sequence continues at coordinate 6,973 of VVAS01061069.1, forward strand.
TTCAAGAAGTTTGTGCTTCAGTTTTGGTGAACGAAACTCTAGTATTTTATTATTCTGTTTTTTAGCTCCAATTAACAGATAAGTGTGTTTATGCATTGGACCCGTAGTGCTTATGGGTGCAGCTTGCTAACCAAGCTTGGTAGCGTTAGCTGATAACTTTTAGGAGGAGGTTATTTTTAGAGATCCTGTTTATCACAAATATTAAAGCAATATAATTAATTACACTTTGATTATGCAAAAACGAAATCTACATATCCTTCATTATGGGACAGCGTGAGACCTAAAGGAACTTGTTGAATATGTTATTCATATGTATGATGTTTAAATGTTAAAAGGTCTAATACACAACTGTCAAGCTACAAATAAATGCAGTGCATTTAGAGTGCACTGAGAAAAATACAGTTATTAACTTACTAGATGATCAGTTTTCTGCCAGAATTTCTTCCTTGTCTTATTTGAGGCAACGTTGTTACTTTTTGCTTCAGTATTGTTTTTTGGGTTCTTCATAGCTTTTCGTGACCAGTTCTTCTTAAATGAAGTACACTTAATTGAGTAGGATCTGTGCCTTACAGATTGAGCAGTCACTGAAAAATCTTTACCCAGATAATCATTCAAGATAGAAGCACCTGTCTGTGTTTTTCAGGGCAAGAATGCATAAATAGCTAATTGTGTGGTCATTTTTCAAGGATGGCCTTGGCTAGCTTATGAACTTAAAGGAAGGTGTGTTCTTGTGCAAAAGACGTCTGGTTAAACTTGCATAACAAGTATTATAACTTAAAGGTTGTGTGACAATTGTTGCCTGTGTGTTTTTGGTGAGAAACACAGTTGCTATTATTACACTTTTAACCAACTAGTTGTGCAAGCCCTAATCTGTTCTCATGGGCAAATTTCTTAAAAAAGAAGTCATAAATGTTGCCATAAGATGGAGTCAGTCTGCTTTCAGTCTGAGATTGAATAGGGTCAAGTTGGAAATTACATGCAGTCTGTTTCTGATAATATAGCGATTAACTGTGATAAATCGGCAAAAATCACATACACAGAAATTCACATTTAACAGAAATTCACTTTAACTACTTACGTTTGTGCTCAGCACCCTTCCTGTTCTATATGAACATAACCAGCTGCCAACCAGTTGAGTCAAGTCCCCTCGAGCTGTGCTCATCAATGAAGACTCATTTAGACTGACAGCAACATGTTGGCAATCTGTCTGCATTTAGAAATTAGACAGCAAATATTTGCAAACCTTCGCCAGTCTCTCTGAGAGTGATTGCAGTCAGACCAAGTCAGACCTTGATTGTTTGCAGAAAGTTTGCCTTCTATCAGCTGACCTGTGCAATCGCCTTGTGATCAAAAGTGGTTGCGAGTGTGCAACACCCTCAGCCTCTGGGCAACCATTTGGTCACCATAACTAGTTGGAATTTGTCGCAGAATGTGAAAAAATTCAATGCAATCACCAGGCAGCCACCAAGTTTTCCTACTTGCAAGGAGGCTTCAGTCCTATCTTTACTCTAGTGCGACTGAGCCATTAGCTCGCTCTGAATTAAGAGGTAGGTTTGTCAAGCTAAGTGTGTCCAGTGTTGGATGGTTCTGTGGTTTAGCCGATCCTCTATATCCCAATAGAATTCTATTAGAATCTTCCAGATTCCTGACAATTCAGAAATAAAGGGAAAATCTGATAACCATTCTAAACACCTAAATTTAGTTTAAAAACTACTTTAAAGTGTTGATTATAAGTTAGTTTTAATTTAAAGATCATAAATAGCTCTGTCAAACTAATAAATCTAATAAGATAAATCCCAGAAGGTTGATTCTGTTCATCTGGACGTAGCGTTTTCTGTGGGAGAAACGTTTCGTCACTCATCCAAGTGACTTCCTCAGTCTCAGCTGACTGCAGGTTTCCCCAACCTTATAAACAGTACATTTGCATAATGACTGAAACTGGCACCATTGGTAAACAATGGGCCGTCAGGTCAGTTTCATGATCAATGGTATGCAAATTGTCATGACCATTGATCAATGGCCATGAGTACTAATTGATACATGATTGAGCATGCATCAAGACTAATAAGATAAAGTTATATATATGACTATTTAAGATTTGTACATTTATATTTCATCTCTTTCTCCTCCTCTTCATCTGTCTCCTCCACCACTGCTCTCTCCTCCCACATCTCCACCTCATCCTCTTCCTGCTCACCTTATTGTCATCAGATATGACATGCAACCCTCCGGTCTCCGGACAGCTGACAACAAGCTGGCTAAACAACAACAGCTGGTTATAAGCTAACATTATGCCAGCTAATGTTAGGCTTGAGTGTGCTAAAAATCACACTTTCCCTCTGATAAACAGTTTGATTATATTCCCACATGGTATGAGAGTTTATTCACTAAGTGTCAGAGTCCAACAATGTTAGTTCCACTTCAAATAAAGTTTCACTAACACCGGGTAACACCGGCTAACACTGGCAAAAACAGCAGTGCTCACTGATGGAAAAGTTCAGGATATCCTCAACAACTCACCTCAGTATTGCTGTCATTGCTCAGAAGTGAGGTTCACTGACTCGTCAACCCGTATCAGACTCCTTTCACAAAGTTTTATAGCCTCCTCCAGATTAAAAGATGCGGATGTTTCACACCTGGCATTATGAGGTAAACAGCTGACTGACTGATGAATGCAGGCGAGAGCATTTTAGGTGACTCAGGGGTAAAAACGTAAAATAACGCAAAATATTTAATTGACACATATCCGTTTTTTTTTATTTATGATTTATTGCTAAGTGTTGATTTTATTAAAATATGGTGTGTACAAAACTGTTTTTATGCACAAACAGTAGTAGAAACACACCGGCCAGCCACGGCTGCTATGGAGTACAGAGGATTAATGTAAGTTTGCTCGGCTATTGTTATCTCAGGATGTTGGTGCATGAGATGAGCCCTCTTGTTCATAGTATTCCCAGAATATTTTAATTTATTTAATAAAGTATCAATATTTGGTGTCCCTGTATCGATACAGTATCACCACGTAAAATATCATGATATTGTGCTATATTGATTTTTTCCCCCACCACTATTTAACAATTAATTAAAAAATTACAAATGGATTCATCAATAATAATAAAAGAATAGCCCCACATATAAAGACTTAATACCAATAAACATCTTTATGAAATGCAGCATTCTGTGATATTGTGGCAGTGACAGTTTCAGTGTTGCATTCATGTAATGACAGACTAATAGCTAGAGCATTGTTACAAAATCAGTTTCTCCTTTCCATTCTTTTTTCCATTCCTTTGATGTTATGGAGATAAAGGGATTCTATACCACACACAGTATGTTTAGAAAGGGGAGATCTTACTCAGAGTGAACCAACGTCCAAGCCATGTGGGAGCTTTAAACTTAAAAACTGTATCTCAGCCTTTTATGTGCAGTATCTCACATTAAGGTGTCTGTGAAAGGACAATTCAGTAGGATAAGGAAACATGCTAAGCTCTGGGGTGCAATGCAGGCTGTCACTACATGATGATAGCATTCAAACAACGCTTCAGTACTTCTTTGAAGGGAAGGACAGCTCAGCATTATCACTCTCACTTCTGGGGGATTCTGTAAATGGTATGGCCATTTACACGACACTTTAGATATCTCTGTTAACGATCAAAATATCACTAGTAACTATCAATAACATTTCCATGCATACAACTCTGTATCAAAAATCGGTGTATTCTTTTAACCTTTATTTAATCAGGAATGGAAAATCTTGAGATTTAGATTCTCTGCCAGCGTAATTGTGGGAAACTGGAGCTCCATTCAAAAATAAATAAAAAAATAAAAGAAAGAGTAAGAATGTGGCAAAACATGACAGAAGTGTCATGCGTGGGTCTGGACCCTCAGAACCCTCCTGCTGTAAGGCAACATTGCTAACCATGGAGCCACCATGCTGATAGAGCTTGTGATTTAAAAGTCATTGCACTCTCTTTTTGTTTACACATTGCCCCAACATCTTGAGAAGGGGTTTTATTTTTGTTTTAGAAATGTCATATTTACTCATTATTATTCATGGATGTTATGCATTTTATATTCACCAATTTCATATGTTATTTTAAGGTTGTCACTCCTCTGCCTTGTGTCTCTGCCTCTCCTTGTGGAAACAGCTCATTTAGCCCTGGGGTGTGCAAAGTCAAGCTGATGTTAACGTTACACACTGTACCAGGAGAAAGGAGGACAAGACACAAGTGCCACACTGAGAAGGATGGTAATTTGACTTTACTGGCAGACAAAACTGCAAGTGTTTATCCTTATGATCTGCACTACCCAGTCTGAACCAAGTGGTTTCCCATATATCCTAGAGTATTGGTTGTGGGAAGACCTAAGATCCTTGACATCAAGTCAGGCCACATACTGCTTTCTGTTTTGTCTCTGTTGGGATGGGTGATGGAGAAATGGGAAAGGTAATTTTGGAATTTTAGCTTCACCTTAGTGCATTTTGTCTTCGGGAGTCATAAGTCCTTTATGTATACAAAAGCTGTAATAAAACTGGACTGTACTGGAATTTATTACTGAATTTTCCACAATAATTGCCTATTGTGTGTAGTCATCTGTAAAAGCCCAATATCTGCAGCTGCTATGCTGTTAGGAGGTTTTTCTTCTACATGAATGTACTTTCTTCTATAGCTACAAGAATCTAGTTTCTTCTACAGATACAAACATTCAGGTTCTACACACATACACACATGTGAAAAAGTGTTTGCCCCCTTCCTGATTTCTTTTTTTTTTTTTTTTCTTTTTTTTTACATTTAAATTTTTCAACT
>VVAS01061086.1:4377-17865 GCA_015103295.1 Ptychochromis oligacanthus
TCCTGTAACCAAAATAAAAAGTCTAAAATAATTTTAAATAATAAAAGGAACAGTTCATGTTCAAAGCCTTTCTGCTCTGTCTTCTCCTTTTTTTTTTTTTTTTGTCATATATTCTCATTATTTCCATTTAGGCTGTCAAAAAAAACTTTTCCAGATTTAATTTTTAGCCACTCCATTTAAAAAAAAAGAAAAAAAAAGCTCTCACTTGACCAGTTGGTTTCTTTTGTCAATAATTCCCTTTCCTTGCTGGATGAACTTTCAGGCCTTTTTTTGTTGTGGATATCCTATAGTCTTTGTTGACAAACTGTTATTCTTCAGCTGATTCAGTCAGATTCTAGTGTTTCATGCTTTGTCGTTCCAGTTATAACCTTGATCCCTGAAAAAAAAACCATTCACAGAAAGGATAAACTTAAAACCCATGTTATGAATCACTAACATTTAAGCATTCAAGAGCATGACACCTAGACTTCTTTGTATACAATGTTGCCAGGAGCCAGAATGAGTAACATCCTGGCTCCTGCTTCTGCTGACTAGTACTTCATCATCCATCGCTGTCTGCACTTGAGCACTAAAATTTGAACCCACTGCTGGACTAAGGATGCATAAAAGATTATGATGCTGATTATTACAAGCATTATTATGGTTACAGTGACATGAAAAACCCAAACAAACACAAGCACACATATTCTGCGACGAATCTGTGGCACAACTTTCTAATTAAATCCCTATTAACCCAACCATTACTGTGCAGCGTCTGGCTTGCGTGAGTGTCAGCCAGGCTGGCCTGTGTCCAGGCTGTCCCCCCGTCTGTTTGATTGGATAGAAGCACTTTGATGAGGACATGTTGACAAAATAACTCATGAGCCCAAAGCAGTTTCACCAGGCTGGACAAAGGTAGAGAACGTCCTGCAGATGTCCTGATGATTTCTCAGTCTGTTTCAATTATCCGTACTCCCATATAAACACATGTTTAATCCTGGAGTCTTTGGCTGTTGTACTGTGACTGTCTGCTTTTGACAATATTTGGAGGAATCAAAGGCGATTTTGGCTCATCAGCTGACAATAGAAAAATGACTTTAACTTTTTCCCAATCAGGACTGACATACTGACACATATTTTCCGAGCAACATTACCTTCCTATTTGTTCTTGGTGAAATTTGCTGCCTCATCTGGTATATTTTGTCTTTACAATCTATGTTCATGAAAAAGAAATTTTTTCACAGTACTATATGCAGTACTGTGAAAAACTAAGTACACCCCATGACTCAGTAGCTTGTAGAACCACCTTTAGCAGCAATAACTTGAAGTAATCGTTATCTGTACGACTTTATCAGTCTCTCACTTTGTTTTGGAGGAATTTTGGCCCACTCTTCTTTACAATGTTCCTTCAGTTCATTGAGATTTGTAGGCATTTGCTTATGAACAGCTCTCTTAAGGTCCCACCACAGCATTTCAGTCAGGTTGAGGTTGGACTTTGACTGGGCTATTGCAACACCTTCTTTTTCAGCCATTCTGTTGTAGATTTGATGCTGTTCTTGGGATTATTTTCTAGCTGCATGACCCAATTTAGCTGTTGGACAGGTTTCCTCATATTTGACTCTAGAATACTTTGGTATACAGAGGAGTTCATGGTCACTTAAATGACTGCAAGGTGCCCAGGTGCTGTGGCTGCAAAACAAGCTCAAATCATCACCGCTCCACCAAAGCTGCTTGGCATTTGGTATGAGGTGTTTGTGCTGATATGCTGTGTTTGGTTTTCTCCAAATGTGGTGCTGTTCATTATGGCCAAAGATCTCCACTTTGGTCTCATCTGTCCAAACGATGTTGTTCCAGACGTCTTGTGGTTTGTTCACATGCAACTTTGCAAACCTAAGCTGTGCTGCCATGTTCTTTTTAGAGAGAAGAGCATTTCTCCTGGCAACCCTTCCAAATAAGCCATACTTGTTCAGACTTTTTCTCTTTGTACTGTCATGAACTTTAACATTTAACATGCCAACTGAGGCCTGTAGAGTCTAAGATGTAGCTCTTGGATTTTTTGCAGATTTTCTGAGCATTGCACAGTCTGAGCTTGGGGTGAATTTACTGGCATGTCCACTTTTGGGAAGATTGTGACATTGTGTCAACACACACCTGAATGCTTCAAACCAGCAAACTGCCAAAACTCTTATGGAAGCAATAAGGATGTACTTAGTTTTTCACAGGACTGCACAGAGTGCTGTGAAAACTTGCTTTTTTACATGACTATAGTTCCTGCACGAGGACAAAACTGTATTTTTTAATTTCCTCTTCTAATCTGGGTTTGTCAGTGTAGCTCTTGAACTTTTATCTCCACACTAGCCTGACTTGGTACTTTTAATTCTACTGTTGCAGTTATTTCTTGGACTTCACAATCTGCACTGACTAAAAACAGCATGCATGAAACTAAATAGTGCAACAGGAGAAAATGCGAACATGCAAACATTTTCTGTAATTCATTGTGACCAGCAAGTAGTGCAGAGCCACAGTGTGTATTCACAAATGTCTCAACCAGTTTCTATTTATTATCACATATATTTATCTTTGTGAATTTAGACAGCTTGAAAGTGGAAGATTACTGTGACACTGCCATGAGAACTGGTGCTGTGGTATACCACTGTGTTGATTAACCATCAAGCCTCTTCTGCCCTGGATGTCTATTGAAACATTTAGCCACAGTGAGCATGTTCTAAAAATAAGAGGAAATGATGCAAACTAAGAAAAACCTTAGCCTGTATCACAGAGACACGCTGGTGCAGCTGCCTGTAAAATCAGTTAAGCAAGCTTTATGAACAAGATTGGAGCTTTGTTGGTGAGTTTGGTTTCTGTTGGTTTACTTTAGCCAGAAACACAAAGTTGATATCATTTTTTTCCAGGCTTTGGCAGATGTTAGTGGTAGTGCATGCTACCGGGAAATCAGACTTGTTACCATTTTGTTTGTCACTGTTGTTCTGAGCTGATATGTTTCTGGCTAATGTCACCTGGCTGGAAACCTAATTCTCTCTTGGGGATGAAGAAGTAAGGCAGATTCTTTTGTTGCATGTTTGGAAACGATTAGTTGAAAAGCCAGACTTAAAATTTTTTTCCTGCTGAACACAATAATGTGAGGGAGTCCTTCAGTTATATGTATACATTAGTTGTCCTTGTCCTTGCCCGCTTTATTGTTTATACATTTGTTTCATTGGTTCATTGGGGAAGATTTTGAATAAGCCTTTTAGACTTCTGTTTTCTATTTGAATCTACTCATACTCCAGTAAATGGATACCCATAATGGGTTAAATCTTTAAATTCAGTTTTATTTATATACCACCATTTCACAACAGTCACCTTAAGGAGATTTATATTGTAAGGTATTTATATTTAGTCTTACCAAACAGTTACATTCAAATGATAATGTTACTTGTGATCTGTGGCCTTAATTTTGTTGAGCACATATGCAGCGCATATGACTGTAGCCACAGTCCAACTCTAAGCAAAATCAAGTGAGTGTCTTCCAAGTTTTTTTTCTTGATCTAATCCCTTCTTTGTGTTTCCCACATTTGCTAAACTAGACACAGTAAAATGCAGGGAAATTTTGTGCTGAAAAGACTGTAACTTTGAAAGACACCCTATTGATTTGGCTTAGCACAGACTGAACGATTACTCCAAGGCAGCATTGTATGTTTTAACATGTGTGCATGTTATCCTGAAAACATTCTTTTAAGAGTTAGAAATATATATACAAGCTTTAATAAGTAAGCTTTGTATTATTGCCACTAATATACTTGTCTAGATAATACTTATCTAGACAAGTGTTAACATACTAATTCTTTTTTATTCTGACAGAGGGGGCACAAGTACAATATGTGCATCAATGGCACCTCAATTCCCTATGCCACCAATTGCACCAAAGTGACCAATTGTGCCAATTACACCAATTGCACAGTGGATATCCTTCAGGTTGTGGGTATAGTCCTTTGTTTCTTCTGGGTTTCCTCATAAATGCTGCTGCTCTGCGTGCCTTCATTGCCATACGGGACTCGTGGACAGACACCCACATCTACATGTTCAACCTGAATATTGCTGATTTTCCCTCATCCTCTTTCTTAGCTTCAGGGTTTATGATGCCTTCTTCTGCCTGTCTAAAACTTACTTGTGTACCTTTCTCATTTACATACATTTTATCAACATGTATGCCAGCATTTTCACCACAGCAGCCATCAGTGTCCAGCGCTACCTGACAATAAGATTTCCACTGCACGCCAGATCATGGAGGAGGAAGAAACAGACAGCTTTTGCAGTGTGTTTGGCCATTTGGGTATTTCTGGTAATAGCATGTGTTGTATTCAGGAAAGAGAACTACCCTGAAAACCTCTGGACATGTTTTGAAAGATGTAAAGATATTCCACTTCATATAAAGACTGTTGTGTTAGTGGTATTTCTAGGTTTCATCACACCACTGTTGATTGTTGTGTTCTGTTCCAGTCAGATCATCCGTATGTTTTTAAAGGAGGCTGACAAGTCAGAGGAGAAGAAAAACATTGTTGGCATAGTCACAGCCAATATGATTGTGTTTCTTGTCTGTTACACACCAATCCATGTTGCCTTTGTTGCTGACCTCTTTGACAAACCACCCCCAGACTGGATGTATAAATACTTACCTTTGCACAAATATTTACTTGTGTCTGAATGGATTGCCGCCACAAACTGTTGTTTTGATTCCATCAGCTATTATTTTTTTTTGAAAGGCTTTTATTCAAAAGCCAGTGTCTCTTCAAAAAGCAGTGTCATATTTAGAAAATAAATAATATTTTTTAAAGTGGATAGTGTGCAGACTCTACATAGCAAGTTCAGTTATTTTTGAGGTTGAAAGTTAAAGTTGAAAAAAATCTCATGGCCTGAGACTTTTTTTTAGGCCTTTGTTACCTCTGCGGGTGTGGGTTTTTAAAAGAAGGGTGAATTTAGAGCACATACGGGCAAAATACAGGGCAAGTGACTGCAATGAGTCTGCACTGCTATTTAACTCAGGTACAATGAAATGTATTTAATCAGTGATGAATATCAGACAACATGCAATAGGCTAATTTAAATGTCCATATTGCATTCGGGTGGATTTTTCTTTTACGTTTTTATGCATGTATGTACGCGTGAATTTTCCCTGTAGCCTGCCACGTTTCACTTCGTTATTCAGTGTGAAGTCTTTCACTTACTTTATCAAAGTAACTATGGGCCTCTGAAAAAAAAAATGCTGCCCATGCCTAATTTACAAAGTAGGGCAGGCTCAAGCCACATTCACAATTTCCGTTTTACACATGTAAATAGCCAAACTGTAGCTGTGACTGGTACAGGTGAATTTTTCTGAAAGCCTTGATATATCTGACTATTCGCATGGTTGCCATTAATTATTTGCGTTCTGATATAGCACAAAGTGAATACTGTCAAAATGCTTTATCTCTGCTTACTGAGCTTACAGAAAAATACTAATGTAAAACTGACATTTGAGTATTGCTGCACATGTAGGCAAACTGAGTGTTAGCCTCTCCTTGTTCCCATTCTCCTCAATGATGGCACCACATGGCATGAAGTAAATTCCATCTGCTCTGTGGTTGTAGAATGACATTTCTTGAAGACATTGTTCATGTAGCTGAAATCGCTGATAATTAATGTGAAGAACTTGCATGAGAGTTGCACTGTGTGAATTGTAGGAAGCAGCTTGATGCATTTCAGGGACTAAAAGTTGGAATATTGCTGCTGCTTTCTGACCATTTTAAACATTATTCTGTCTGTTTTAAAAAGTTCTCAAACTTTCTGAAACATTGGCATATCCCTTTCAATTAATTTTATATATGTTAACTAACTAACTAACTGATTTCACTGATGATTAAAGGATGTTTTTGACTGTTTTTCACAACACATGGGCTTTTCATCTGTGTTCATTTCCCAGTTGATTAATTCTTCAGTTTATTTATAAATACAGGTGTTTATCAGCTATCAGTTACATCTGGCTTGGACTGAATCAACATGTTGCTAAATCTGTTTCATAGAGATGTGCATGGATATGTCTGAATTTCTTTTAAAACAGAAATACCTGTTGTTTTTTTTTTTTGTTTTGTTTTTTTTAACAAGTCTGTCAACCTCATTGCTCTTTGTGTGATATTCAAAGCAAAACAGGAAAACAGATAACAAGGGCTATTGCCAGCTTTCCTGCACACCTCTGCACAAGACAGCAGTCTGTGTCAAGCTTATAGCAGCACAGACGATGTCCACTTAATAGAATGGGACCCATGGGAGCTTGTGTTCTTCACTCCTTCCTGAGTGAGACTCAGAAGCAGATGAATGCAGGCCAGTGTCCAGCTCCCTCTCGTGGCAAGAAAAGCACATGCTTGAAAGATTTTCCACTTCCTCTGCTCTGAATCTGCCTGCTCTGAAGCTTAAGCCTGCTAGTCTCATGACAAATATGTCTCATTTGGAGAAAATAAACTGCAATAATGATATACACATCCCTCCAGACGGCTGGGAGGCAATCAAGTTGCATCAGTGACTGTGCATTTGTGTGTACACTGCATGCGTGGGCACGTGTATAATGACATGCATTTATTTTAATGAGTGCATTCAAAACCACACGCGACAACATTAGCAGTCAATTATATAATGCCATTTAATAGCAGTACTCCAAAGATTGATGATTATTATATCAGCAGTAGCTTAGCAACTGCAAAACTTGGCAGGCATCAGTCAAATGAGAAGGCTCAGCTCTGGCTGAGGTCAGGCCTGCGACTCTACTCTACTGACAGGAAGGAAACAGCTGAACTCAGCATTCAGCCAGAAGTCACGTAAATGCTGTACATACATCTTATTCACAGTATCGTCACCGAAAAATAGCCTCACACTTCAAACACAGTCCTGTCTTAGAAGAGCATGGATCCCTCCCACCCTTCATCCCTCCACCACCCCACCCCTCTCCCCCATCCCTCCCATCCCTGAAACCAAACAGGTACACAGTACATTCAGGATGATTATTTACATTATTCACAAATGTTACAGAACAGCTCCTTTTAAAAATGAAACAAAAAAACAACAACAACAACAAAAAAACACTCATTTTGTGCTTTTCCTTATTACTGCACATTGTAATGGTGACTAAAAAAAAGAAAAAAAAAAGAGTACATTCATTCACTCAGGATGCTGACGAGCGTTTTCAAGAATCCTCCAGTATGGCAGTTGGTTGGCAAATGACAGACACACAATCACCAGACTACAGAACAAGACGAAACGTCCATAATAAGGACAGAAGATGAGCTACACAGTGTTCCCTCAATGCACTTCGGTCCATTTGAGGGTTTGCTTATGAGCTACTTATAGAACATTATCATTATTACATATCAGCTATTCAGTTCATGTCATGACATTGGTGAAAACATTAACAGTGTGATCATAAAGGGCATGACAAAGTATCTATATGTATGCTTACATATTTACAGTATATGGCATGATGCATTAAAGGGACAGTTTGCCCTAAAATCAAGGTTTTTCTCTAGCCTGCAGTGTTGTTTATCCATCTAAACTATTTTGGTGTAAGTTGCCCAGCTTTGGAGATAACAGCTGTAGAAATGTCAGCATTCTCTTGAAAATAACAGAAGCAGATTGCAGTCGCCTTGTGGTGCTCAAAGTGCTGAAATGCTACATTTGAAAAACTCAGCTGCAATGTTTCTGCAAAAATCATGACTGGGTTAAAAATAAAAATCCACAAACCTTGATGCAGGCAGTTTCACTGAGGAACTAAACTACACCCCCTAGATGTATCACTGTGCAGAAGGAAGTGTCAATCTCCCTGTTAGGGGAGGCCTGTGCTGGTAACAGCATGACGGGTGGTAACATTTGCTCTCTCAGCACCGAAACATTGTTCCTTGGAGAGACTTTTTGAGTAACTGCATCATGATATATGGAGAGGGACATAGCTGCTGAGTTTTTCAGTTTTTTGAAAAACACAAGGCAATTGCCATCTCCCTCCATTATATTCAAAACAAGGCAGGTATTTCCACAGCTGAAATTGCCAAACTGGGCAATTCACACTAAAACAATCTAGATGGATAAAAAGCAATACAGACTAGAGGAAGAATACAAAGGTGAACTGTCCCTTTAATTTAAGCAGTTTATAAACAGACCCTCAAATACTGTTAATAACATTCAGCATCAGGAGCATCACATAAAGGGAGCTGAAAAAAAAAGATGCCAACAGTACAAGTCAGCATCTTAATGAAAAAAGGAAACATTCAATATGTAAGGTCAAAAGGCAGACATATAAGTATACTGCAATAAGTGAGTTCTTCAACACCACAGTACATGAGAAAGGTGCACTGCTGACTTAAATTATGTTTTCATGGCACTTTAAAAGAAGTTTCTCTCGCTCTTGTTTTTTTTGCTTCATTAATCAGGCATCAGTAAATCATTCATCATTTGGGTTTGGCACATCGATGTAAAAAAAGACACCAGCAATGTGCAGTGTCTTGGAGCAGGTCACTGCGAGAATGTTCAACGTTACTCTTATGATGAGACAATAAAATGCATATTTTTGTTTCCAAGCTAATGCCTGCCTATATTTTTTTCTAAGTTACTGTTTGTCTAACATTATGATTTCATCTAAATTAAAGTTTACTATGTACATATAAACCATATATTGCTGCTCACTGCGGGGTCAGCACAAACCAGCATTTATTTGTCCACTAATAGATTGGGGGTGAAAATCGAGTCATCTAGTCAGCTATAATAGATTCGTATTATTTCCCACAGTAGTTGCTGTTGGTGCACCTCATATGATCAAGTTTTGTCTTTCTTTTTTTTTTCTTCTGCCCTCTTTATCTGGTCTCTGTTTTATTACTGTAACACGTTTAAACTATGTTGTGTTGATCTAAAGGCCGACCATTTCATGGGACTGGACACTTTGATGGGCTGAATATATAGTCCCATTTGCCAGCTGGGGAGATTTCCCCTCACCCCTATTGGCTCTGAGTTGAGCCAGAGGTTTCAATCATCACCACTGTAACTGTCACTTTGCTCTGTATTACATCTGTGGGACCTTGACCCACTGTGGGGCTAAGGGAAAATTTTGCCCCATAAAACGACTGCGTCCTATAATGCAGATCTAATGAATGTATGTGTGTGTGTGTGTAAGCAGAAAAACCCTAAGGTGACAGTGAAGGACAAGGTGTTTTTATATTGCAGTGCATATACATTCAATTCTCTAATACACCTCTCTTACCTTACCACCTTTCTGTCTAGCTTTCTACCACCTGTGATTTTTCTGTCAATCCATCGCAGTGGCGCAATCCCACCCAGCGTCCTTGTGGAATTATTAGTCATTAAAGAGTACATAGAGTGGAAGGAACAACCGAATTGAGCGATGGACAGCTGAGATGCCGTCATTACAGAGAGCATGCAGTTGGCAGCAATAGTGCTGACGTTCCAGTCCTGCGCCCTGCTCTCCAAAGATGTGAGTTATGGTCCCATATCCCCATGAGACAGGTTAGAGGCATTTGGCACACAAGTCATGCTCCTCGTATACACAGAATACTAAATACCCACCTGTACAAATACACGTATGCAAGTCCTGTATGTGTGCAGCAAAGAGAAAAAGTGAAAAAAAAGCATTTATAGGGTAAATTCCTGCCTTGGCAGAATGACCAGTTGTTTTTTTTTTTTCACCTAGAGCTTCAGATACTTTAAAGATGTTCAGAATTTTCAATTTCACTTCAAGTACCCAGTTGGCAATCACACCAACAGGTAATGTAGTGGGGAACAGATGGCTAGCAGTCTTGTTAATGCTATCCATGAGGGGGAAAGCATCCCACTATTGCAGCAGTATTCGACTGGCTCTGCAGTCAATCTGCACAGGGAACGCAGAATCTAAGTGCCATGTCCATCTTTGTCCTCATCCTCTCTGCTCCCCATTCTGCTCTCTTTCCATCTTTTTTGCTCCCCTCCATCCTTTCTCTCTCTCTCTTCCCTTTCTTTTCCTGCTGCCTCTGAGATTAGGAGAGAGAGGCAACTCTGCAATGCAGACACAGCAACAACCTCAGTCCATTTGGCCAATTAATGTGAGCCAGGATATGAGCGGCAGACCCAGCAGCCAGTCATAAGGAGAGGCTCATCGCGGGGTGAAAGAGGGGTCGCCTGAGAGACTAACAGAGAAGACTGGGGGGCCAAAATGACAACGAGATGAAGATGTGGGGAAAAGAGAAGGGAGAGAGTGACAGACAGAATAACGAGAAGGGATATTTATGTAAACAAAACAAAGAGCTCTGGACGTAGAATTCTGCCCGTTTCATTTCCTCCACAGTCACTGGCCAGTCTGAGTCCTGTCACTGCAGTTCTTCTTACTCATCAGATGGCTGAGATCCACCAGCTCACCCAGCTCCCCTCGCTCCAGGGCCCCTCTCAGCAGAGCTCTGGTCAGCCCGGGGGTGTGTTGCTGGGAGACATAGGTTTGGCCACTGGGAGCAGGCATGGAGGGGGGAGGCAGGGGGACAGGGACCATCCCGTGGCTGCTGAGGATGTATCCTTCTTGGGCTGGCCAACGCAAAGGCAGTGGTTCGCTGTACTCCACTGGGGCGCTGGGTGCTGAGACGACCCTCCGACGCTCAGGTGAGTCCTGTGGGGTCATGGGGTATACATATTCTCCTGCAGACTTCCTGAGGGGGGCTTTAGGCGTCCCCTTTCCTTTTTCCTGCTTGCTCAGACAGACATAGTGCTGGCGTGGAGTGTCATTCCCTCGGCTGTCACCACCATGTCTTCCGCCTCCGCCTTGCTGGAAGAGTCTGGTGGTCAGGTAAACGGAGGGGGGGATGCGGCAGGGTGAACCCAGACCTACAGAACCTCCTCCAAGGTATGTCTGACTTGTGTCCCACCCTCCAGAGTTGGAGTCAGACAATCGTAGGCCTCTGCGTTTCTGCTGGGGTGTGTGCTCTGGGGTGGGCAGAAAACCAGGGTCGAGCTCTCCTGACTTCACCCAGCCGTTGGGCATGACAAACAAGGTCTCCCCGCCCTGAGAGCAGGGGCGCTCCCCACCTCCCTGCCGTGTCACACTCAACACGGAGCCTCCCATCCCTCCACCGTTACTCAGCAGGCCTCTTTCACGCCGCTGGATGGCGGCCTGGGAAGTGGCACCGTGGCGACGGTTTGCAGGCTTGTGGGCCATGATCCAGCACACAGCGAGGCCAGAGAGTGCCGCCCCTATGGTGAATGCGGAGACTGCGGATGCCACAAGCAGGTTGAGTGAGACCAAGCTCTCCGGCTCAATGAGCAGACTCTGCTGCAGAATTCCTGAAGATGAAGAGACACAGTTACAAAGATGACATTTAGTAGAACAATCCAATGGCCATCCTCTCTCAGTGAATGACCAGAGGCTGTAGTTTAAAATTATTATTATTATTACATATAGTCTTATTCTGTTACTTAGCACTTTCCCCCTCTCGTCTATATAATAAATCAAAAGCTACAATAACACTTCTAAGTGGTGATCATCATCTGCAGCATTATAAGATTACTTTCTGTGATGATTATGTTTCAGAGTAACTTCTCTCCAGTTTGGCCTTGGGGCTCCACAAGCTCCAGGTTCAGAGAGGCCTGCACTTGTCATCAGCACAGCTAAGACCACAGCAGCTCTTTTTCTCCCCTCCTCTCCTCACACTTTCCATCCTGCTGCCTGGCCAGAGAGTTTCTCCTTTGCAGCATAGCCTTACCTCAGTGTTTCCACCCAGCTCTAATGGCTCCCATCTGCAGACACAGCACCACATGCCTGTCTCTGGCTCAGCCTCTCCTGCGCTTTCACTGGTTGGATTACAGTCTGTCAGATCTGCAGCCTGACATCAGTGACTTCTAGTGCTATCTGTTTCTATATATTAGTTTAAGACAAATGAGTATGGTGAGGGCTTGGAATGTGCTATCCCTTTTCTGTTGTTCTTCTGGAAATTCAGAACCAACTAAATGGATTTTATGACTCTGAAACTGGCCTACAACAAACAGAGCACCTCATAAATAATCTGCTGGAGAGGAAATTCCTTTTTTTGGTTTCCACTGACTTTGTGGATTTCAAAGCAAGGTTCAAAAAGGGCCTCTGTGGTACTGCTGCAGTGACATCTGAGCCTCTCAACAGAAGTGGCACGCAGTGACATTATGCTCAGCTATTTCCTGCTTGCTTACCAGCTAGCCCATTGGGCTCTATCAGATGTTCTGCTAAGTGAAAACAAAGCCTCATATGCTGAGTGATGGTGCATTTCCAGTACTGTCTACACACAGTTGCACAACTTTCACATCCTCCCTAATTAAAATGTCTCACACTGGGAGCGTTTTGACCTGTAGGAAGCGAGACTGAAACCGGAATCCCACTTGTTCTCCCACCTGATTCATCTCTCACAAAGACGCCACAACATTCAGTTTCTAATATCCAGGCTGAATGGATCTTGCTGAGCTGGGGAGCAAATCATTTTACACCCTGGATAATTAAAATGTACTAAACGACAGAAATTGCTGGCAATATTGTCTCACTTGGTAATATCAGAACACAATGTTCAGTGACAAGTAGACAGGTGTAATGAAGGACTGAGCCACTAGGCGGAGCCTGCCCTCACTCCACTGTATGCAGCCAGAAGCATCCATGTCATAGTGCTGCAACCTACCATCACAGTCTCCGAGGTGGGAGGTGGTGTTCCCATATTCCACATCTTGTTGAAAAGGGAGGCTAGGAGCCACAGAGAAAATAATCAGGCACATTTTTCTTTTTATACAAATGGCACAAAGCAGGAAACATGTTACCTTGATTGTCTATATATACATTTTGTGATTGGTCACAAAGTGTAATGAATTAATTAATTCTGATGCACCTAACAAATTAAGAATTTACATCTAATCAATGAAAACCTGACCTTTTATATACTAATTTGAGTGCAGAAAGCTGTATATGATGATGTTTGTTAGTAGTAATCAATAAAATTGATATGGCACATATGGATGCAGGATCCATTGTAGTGATACTTTGATATCATTATGGATTTTTTTCTTTTTTTTTCCCACCCCTCAGAGGATCAAAGTCCTGGAGGCAGGAGTTGTGATTTACAGGCTGATTGAAAAAAAAAGAGGAAAAACCAGCATAAAGTGTCCTAGTAGTAGTATTGGACCTCCATATGCTGTCAGAACAGCTTTGATGCCTCTTGGTATTGATTATGCTGGAGAAGGCCATCATTCTTCCAAAAGATGCTCCCTAATTTGGTCTTTTGATGATGATGGTGGAGACTGCTGACTAATAGTCCAAAATCTACCATAGGTGTTCAGTTAGGTTAAGCATATTATTTTCATACTCATCAAACTCATTCAGTGACCCTTGTTACCCTATGGATTGGGACTTTGTCATGCTGGAAGAGGTCACTGCTGTCAGGATAAAAATGTTTCATCATAGCATAAAGGTGATCACTCAGAACAACTTTGCATTGATTTGCTGTC
>VVAS01061144.1:0-10410 GCA_015103295.1 Ptychochromis oligacanthus
TTAAATATTTAAATAAAAACTAATAACTCTAAAAAAACTTTTTTTTTTTTTAACCTGGTTAATGAGATCTAGATATTATACTGGTAATTTAGACAATGCATATTTTTCCACCTCTCAGCAGTCCAAGACAATAGACTTTAGAGAGTGTAATCTTCTGCTGGCACCTAAAAAGCATCACAAGGCAGACATTTTTATCAACAACAGAGTCATAGCAGGAAGGCTTCCTGTTGATAAGATATGTCAAGTGTGTCTTAAACGTCCTTGAAATAGATGCAACATGCCACTAAATGAACTATCTCCTACAGCTTAGATAAACACAAACTGACAGCCAAAGAGAGGTACTGGGATTTACTTTAAATACTTCAAGGAGGTCAATTCAAACATAAGATTAAAGTCACAGATTCCCTTTTGTACTTTTGCAGTTTAATTGTGAAATATTTTAATTCTCTGCTAACATCATATGTAATTTTACAGATATTGGATTTAAAAAAAACACCAGACCCAGTTGTACTCTAGGAAGGAATAATGACAGGCAATCCAGAGGCAAACAATATGTCACTGGGCACAGAATTTTGTCGGCTTCAAGTTGCTGTTTGGCAGCAGAGTCAGCTTTCTGACAATCTCCCTGAGAAGCTCAACTAGACATCCCGATGAATGTGTCACTTCCTTGCACAGACAGCCCAAGCGAGCCAGCTCTCACAGACAATCAGACTGTGGATTTTGACTCTACTTTGCACAGTCCCACAGTAAAGAAGCTGTCTGCACAACAACCAGGAACAGAGACTACGTTCAATCTTTCAGACACCACTGATAAATCCATACAACATGTTTCTGAAGACTCAGACAGCCTAAAATCTTTATCGTCCATCTGTAGCACGTCAGAGTGTTTTTCGGTTTGCTCAGAGGCTTCACCAAAGGATGATGATTTCAGGGTTCAGTGCTGTTTGGGCCAATCAGAAACTATATCACCGTTATTACCTCACCTCTCTCAGGACCTCATTTCACCCCAGTCTGAATCTGTTTCCTCTTCTCTGATGCAAAGAAATACTCCACCTGAGTCTTTTGGGGCTGTGTCAGTCTCACTTGAAGGTTTAATGGAGCCGTCTGTCACTGTCCCCTTCTCCAGTCCCAGCTTCAGCTCTGAAAACAGACCTCCTTTATTAAGGTCATTATCACCTCAGTCAGACAGTTTAGATAGTGACACAGCTGTAGCTCCTCTGTCAGATCTTTATATCTTTGAAAGTGACACACAGGACTTCATCCTGAGCCCATCTGTAGGGTCCCATGAGATTAAATGTCCTGAATACCAGCCATTATCACAAACGAGTAGGGAACAAGCAAACTGTGACTGTGATAAACATGTACTGATGTGTGATTCATCAGACGTTACAGAATGTCATTGCAGCGCTCGTGGGGAACGATGTACAGAGAATAACGAGTCAGACGTGAGCGAACACACAGGGCTAAGAATACCTGCTGCAGATGCCTGGGAGGCAGGCTTGATGTTTCTAAGTGATGTGAGACAAGGGGTCACTGGAATAACCCCCCAGCGCAGCGATAGTCCTGTCGAGCTCTGGCAGGACGCATGCCAGTATCTGGCAGGTGACGATACAGAAGATCAGGACAAGACACATCACTCTGTGATGCAAGGAGGTCTCTCTCATACCAGTGACTTGTCTTTTTCCCCAAGAGAGACACAGGTGTCAGATTACAACCCTAAAGGTAGCGAGGGGATTGGCTGGACCAGTGATAACACCCAAGGTTGGGGGCTACCAGTTAAGAGGTGGTCATCAGTGGACAGCTGGGAAAGTGCACTCTCAGATTGGACTGGGATCATCACAGCTCCACCAGAGGACTTCACATCCGCCTTTGCAGAGATAGGGGCTGAGATAGATGCTTTGACGCAGGCGCTAGCAGAGGTAAATACTCATACAGAAACAGAGACTGTGAAAGAAGAGTACAATCTAGAAAAAACAGTGCAGGCACAAATGGGTGTCCAGGATCAACCTCTAAAGGCACAAAACATCTCAGAGAGCTCCATCCACTCTGGGCAAGGAGGTCTCTCTTTGTGCCTTGAATCTACAGGACTGGAACTCCACGACAGAGAGGGCTCCCAGAGGGTTGAATCCTTGTGCGGTTCAACACCTACCACACAAGGAGAAAAGCAGCCAAAGTGCTCCTCGTGCATTGCTCACCAGCACCCATCCAGGGGTTCACCTGGTGCAACGGTGGCCTCTCCAGGAGGAAACACCACAGATGTAACTGTGGTAACACTGATGCCTGGATCTACTTCTGCTGATTTGAATCTCTCTCAGTTTGATGAATATGCCGAGTCCTTGGAGATAGAAGGTTTCATCAGCAATGAAAACGACCCAGTCGTACTGACTATAACAGAAGATACGGATTTGGAGACTCCTACAGATTTAATAGCAGCGGAGGTAAGATGGTAGATATTTGTACATTTGGCAGGTGAAAGTTTGTGCTCAGCTTGAAGTGCAAACATGAAATATTACAGGATATTTTTCAACTGTATTTGGGGGATGTATGCAACTTTTTCCAGTGCATCTGTTTGCATGAAGCCTCTAACTTCACACTAGAGAGAACAGCGACCATCTCTACATCACTGGCCAGTAGACAAATCAGTCATGCGCTTTTGAAACACAGCCACAAAGTTAAAAGACATTCCTGCTCTTGTCCTTGTCAGTGTTGTCATACCTTTAATATCACTAGCCAGTCATGAGTTGTGTTGACTATAAAATCCATGTATGTCACCACACATGAGGCTCACAAGTATTGTTGGCTTGCTTTGGATTGGAGCCATTCAGTTTTCAACCAAGTAGCCTTGATTGGATAAGTCCTTTGGCTCCCATCTCAAAGACTGACAGCTGTGTGTGCTGAAGGAAAAAGGAGTGCCTGAGAGGAAAACTTCGGATGGACAGAAATGGCACCTAATAATAGCCGAGAGTCCAGTGATAATAGCACGCATCCTTGGCGTGTCAGGGTGAGACGAGAGCACAGCTGAAAACTGAAACACGACGCTCCCTTGCCTTCTCTCTCTCTCTCTCTCTTTCTCTCTATTCGTACGCACCCTTTGACACACCCATTTCCACCACATCTCCTTTAAAAAGCCAGGATCAGGACCCTGACAGGTTCTTGGGGCTAGGAGACTGCTTTCGATTGGCTTAGGTGCGCAAAGTGTAGCTGGAGGTACAGTCTTTAACACTGACACTCAAGGTTTCAGTTGCATGCGGGACATATGGACTGGTGTATTGGGCATAGAAGCATGGTGTTTTATAAACGTCTGATTTGTGGCTCTATAGAAAGGTATGTGCTAAACAGAAAATATTTGCTCAGCCTTTAATGTAATTACCTGATAGTGAATACTGAGGCAGCATATTAACAGCATTGTTACATTATGTGTTTTTGTCTATGTGGAGCCTTATACTCAGCTATAAGAGAACTCAGAGAAGTTACAATTTTAAAAATTTCAAATAACACATTATTGTTATTTTTCCTTTTCATTATCAGTCCTTTGGAGATAGACTGTGTCAAGTGACAGATGAACAGAAGATCCTCCAGCCGGGCTTGGTGGCCGAGCAGGACGCTAAGCGGAGCTGTGGGCAAGCTGAGGTCAATCAGGAAGAAAACAAATCAGTAACAGAGTTTAGTGTCCTTACCGCACACACTCCAACAAACCTACACGTGCCAGGTGTAGACACACAACCTGGTCGGCATTTTAATGCTCACAAGCACGTGACGATTGACACTTTGCCAGACCTTGAGGGAGCATGTCAGGTGGAGCCCCAGAGGGAAAGTCACACATTTATTATGCCCTTAGCTCCAGTCAGTATTGGCTCCTCCCTCATCTGTAGGGCAAACAGCAGTTTGGAAGGAGATCAGACTTGTGTCAAAGTTTCTCTGAATAACAACAGTTGCGATCACATACAACACTGTGCTCCGCAGCCAACCCCGGGTGGAATTACTGACAAACCATCTCCGGAAGGCAATGAGGAGCTGATTCATAAAAAGCAGAATACAACAAAGACTGCTGAGAAATCCTCACCTGAGGGACTACAGGACTGGAACACTAGTGACACTTCAGACTGGTTCCTTGGAAGAAAGACAATATTTGAGGAAATTGATGACTTCAGAAGTGAACTTGAAAACTTTATTGCTATCCCTGCAGATAATTTCTTCATCTCAGAGGAGAAACGTATTGCATGCATCACTTTAGATATAAATGAACCATTTGTCTCCAAGCCTGCAAAACCCACAGCTATACAATCAGAGAAGGCTGAGCTGAATCAGAAAACAACTGAAAAAATGCCTCACAAAACCCACAAGAACACCTCGGAGAGTAAAACACGTTCCAAAAAGGATAAAGGTGGTCATCACCATTGTACACAAGCTTCCAAAAAACAGGAAAGCACATGTCACCGTGTTTCTGCCCAGCAGACCTCCAAACCGCAAGAAACTCATCTTACTACTGGAGAAAATCATAGCAGTGAGAACACTCGATCTGGACTTGAGGCCAAGGAGGCTAAATTGGTTATTGAGACAGATGTGGTAACTGAGAAGGCGACAGGCAAGCCACATGGCAAGAAGAAAAAGAAACATGGTCAGACTACAGCATCAGGAGAGCCATTGACTGAAGTGGAGAATGGAGCAAAATCAAAGACTGCAAAAGCAAGGATTGATCTGTTCGAATCTAAGATGGGTGCCAAAGGTGGGAAAGCTCAAAAGGAAAGTGATCAGTCGGATGGTGCTGAAATAAAGTCCCATCAACCAGAGGCAAAACCATCACAGGGAAAACAACCTCCACATCCCACAGAGCTTAAGGACCACCAGCCAAAGAACTTCACCAGTCCTCTGACTGATGATGTTGTTAAAAGGCGACGCCTGTCAGAGGATAAGTTTGGGAAGATTGTCAGTGTTTTGGAGGCTAAACTACCAAAGTCAGATGTGTCAGTAAAAGCAAAGGGAGATGAGCTCAAGGCAGATGTTGGAGGAACTCGTAAGAAGGCATACAGTGAAGTGGTCAAACAGAAGATCCCACCCAAGGAAGGTATGGGAATCAATGAAACAGCTAGTCTTCTGCATGTAAACTCATACTCCACACAGCACAATTAAAAACTTTGATAATATCTGCAGAGCCCAAGGTGGTGAATCCTATCCAAGCAGTGCCTGTAAGTGGTGACCCTCAGAGTCTGTGCCTGTGGTGTCAGTTTGCTGCTGTTTCCTCCAACTATACTGTGACCTGGAGCAGAGAGGGTACTGTCCTGGCTGAGATCAAAAGAAGGTATTTCATATCATTTTATGTGATTTTTAGGAATGTTGTGTCCTTTTTAAGCTGCTTCAGCTTGCCTACAGTTGCTGTATATCTGCAAGCTGCTTTGCAACCATTTCCGCATGTAGGGTGCTTTCACTCTCGCTGCTTCTTGCTTTTTATGTCTGAGCATGAAATTGAACAGAGATCCCAGAACAAAACAATAACCAAATATATATATATATATATTTATTTATTTATTTATTTATTTATTTATTTATTTATTTTGCGTAATACTGTCTCATAACTTAGCTTTACATGATACACAAATAAGTCTCCCAAATGTACCTTGCAATTATTTTATTTGAACAAACTAGCATGTGCCTTTGTTAAAAGTGAAGATGTGATTTTCAGCAGTGTTTTGCAGTTTTATGCCTGTCAAATTCAGAAAGTATATCTTTACTTTAGGCTTCAACTAAGGGCACCTTCTATACATTGTACATAATGTAGCTACTTTTACTTGCATAAAACTACAGATGTGATCTTGTTTAGTACAGCGATTTGTGTGTTGCATTGAGTGACACTGTCCTTTTGTCTGAAGTGCAGGGGATGAGAGCAAGGTGTCACTGACCATCAGTAATGCTTCTCACAAAGACCTAGGCAAGTACCAGTGTCAGCTCAGCAGCCTACATGGGTCAATCAGCCTGGACTACCTGCTCACATATGAAGGTAAAAAAAAAATTTAGTCTATAAAGATATTTCTTGAATGTGTAAAGTTAAAAAATGTCTACATGATCTATTTAAATGAAAAGTACATTTATTTTTTCTATTTTACAGTGCTCAGTGAGATTGTTATCCCTCCATCTCCAAACACCATTTCATGTGAGTAGGAAAACAGTTTGTTACTTCAAACAGCTGAGCTTTAAATGAAGATGCCAGATGACACATTGTCTCTGTGTCTTTCTTTCCCCAGCTGCTCCTCTAGAGGTCAGCAGTGAAGAAGAGGATGCCCGCTGCTCCAGGCTCATGTTCAAACAGGATTTCCTATCTGAACAATATTTTGGAGACAGCCATCCTATCAGTATCATCACTGAAAAGGAACACTTTGGGGAGGGGATGCATCGGCGGGCTTTCCGGACCAAGCTGCAAGCGGGTCAGATACCCCTGCTAGTGCAAGGTCACTCCTGTGTGCTCAAAGTGCACAATGCTATCAGCTATGGGACCAAGAACAATGATGAGCTTGTTCAGAAGAACTTTACCTTGGCTGTGGAGGTGAGAATATCACAGTTAGTTAGTCCTTAACAGTTCTTCATGGCTCAAGGTGTAATTGCTGATAGGCTGTAAATGACTGTAGCTTCCAGGTGTGAAAAGTGAAGCCATTGCAGAAGTGCCTTAAACCTGCATTCTTTTTAGCATCAGACAGTATAGACGTCTGTGTGAAAACATCCCTCAGCTCCCTTGCTCTATGACCTCAGTAACCTTCATGATGATTTGTAGTCTCAGTAACTACAGTAGTTTCAAATAAACTGAATAAAACATGAGGTTAATTTTGTAAATTATGGTTTCCATTGCAGTCAAAAAGGAGAATAAAGCAGGGCTAGCCTACCTCATTATAAAGGTTTCTCACCGGACATCATGAGCACATTGCTTGAGAGTTGGACGTGTAACGACCAGTGGTCATTAGGGAAAAATTTACATTTCTCGACTGGTTGGCGAGTGGTTGCTGGATGCTGCCGGCTGTCACTCGGTGAAATCGGTCGAAAAAAGGGTGCTGCACCAAAAACCTCCCCTTGATCGCTTTGTGTGCCAGCATATTGCCACGGTTGTCTGTAGTTTCCATGGATGACGGATGCCAACTTGTCTGCAAACACTTGATAACTACTAGTCGAGCTGTAGTAAAACTTGGAAAAAGCGTGACGCAAACAGAATCGGTGAATGTTTGCCTTCAAAGTAAAAGCTGTGCCTCAGCGCTACAGCCAACACATTTCAAAAGGTACAGCTTTTACTTTGAAGGCAGTCTCCGTTTCCAGTTTGTGTCACACTTTTCACAGTTTCAGTATCGCTTAGCAAGTAGTTTGCCAGTGTTTGGAGACAAGTTAGTGTTTTCCATGCAAACTGGTTGCCCTGGAAACCTGCTAGCAACCAAGCCAATCACAAACAGGTTTTTGGTGAAGCCCCTTCTTTTCACCCGTCAACCTGCAACCACCTGCCAGCTGGTCAGGCAATACGTATTTTTTTCCCAAGCGACTGGAGGTTGCCAAGGGTTCACTGACTGGTCTCAAGGCCTTACTCAGCTTGCAGATGCTTTTTCAAAATGTGAAAATTATAACCATGGCAACAATTAATGCAAATATTTCCACAAGGTAAATCCTGTCATCTTTGCAGTTTTGCTAGCTGAGCTTAACATGCGTACTGACACAACCTAAGGATCAGATACCTTCTGCTAGTACATTCAGTAAACAAAAAAAAGCAAGAAAAGAAGCAGAGGTATATGGTAACGGATTGCTTATTTGAAAAAGTAACCAATTAACTGATTACTTGAATTGCTTGACATTGCACATCATTTGTTAAAGCAAAAAATAATTAATCAGAGGAACAAATTTCTTTGTAATGTGTTATTCACAGCACTGGTCAGAACTGAGAAGAAGCTAAACTCCTGCTAAAGCTAACTAGCTCAGGAGATTTCAGAATCTGTGGAATATGCTGTGGTTATAATGTTAAACTCTCTTCTCGTAGCTTCTGTAGTAACCACTCTTTGCCTTTACAGGTCTTTGTCAGAGTATGGTCACAGTTAGAACTGAAACATGATGCCAGAGTGGGTTTGATCAGCATTTCTTTTGAATACCTACAGCAGAAAGCCCAACCCTGCTACTTGCATACCCAAGTAGAGACCTGATGATGATCTCAAACTCACTTATCCATGAATAAACACACGCAAATACACACTCGTTAACACAACTAACTGACAATGACCACCTAAGGTGAGTGATGTCAAGGCAGTGGAATGTGTGATGCCGTCCTGTGAAATTCGGCACTGTATGTGTGTGTCTTTGTGTGTGTGTATGCGTATATAAAAAAAAAAGAGAGAGACCGGGAGGGGCTAAGCGTTGCCAAACAACAAAAAGACAAAGTGAGAGGAAGATGGTGTTTGCCAAAGACGAATGAGTGAGAAGAACAGAAGTGATAGGAAAATGTAGAGTGAGATAGAGGAGGCAGGAGGAAGGCCGCCACTGACTTGGGGTGGTTAATGATTTTGCAAGAAGGTCACAGACAGTATTCACATGGCTGGGTGGCGTATGTATTGATGCATCCCTGTGTCAAGCACTGACGAATCAGCCATGCATTTGTAAAATGAAACAAAAAATCTTTTGCATTGATTGTAGCTGGGTGATTTTGGATGAGGCAGGACACGCATACAAAGATTGACATGCACAGTTAAATTAAATGTGGACGCACGACAGCACTGGGATTAATGATGGACAGTAGGGTTCACACAGAAAGTTTTTGCTACATGAGATAAAAACTCTTATATTACACTTTGGTTTCAATAAAACATACTGACAGCACCTACTATTGCTGAGTTGACAAATATTGAACTCTAACTCAGAGAGGAGGAGCCTGAAATCTACACTACATGGTATTGGAATCATATTTCTCTTTGTTTCTGTACTGTATTTTTACTTGTGTGTGTATTGTTGGGACATTTCAGGCTTTAGGGGTTTGATTGAAACTCACTGCTCCACACGTCAGCAGCCAGTTATTGCTAATCATTAAAACACGGGGAAAATTGCCTTGCGTGAGCCACTATTTACAATATCAAGAAGGCATGCTAATTATGTAAGCCGCAAGGTCATGGTTTCAGTACAGTCTACTGCATCACATCATTATGAATGGATTCACAGAATCAATTAATGTTATCAACAAACTATACTTTCCAGCATCTGTTCAAATTCTCCAACTAGCAGATGTGTCACACATGCCGTAGTATTTAGCTATTCTTTTTTTGCAATAACAGATGGGCTATAATAATAATAAAATTAGGTGCGACCTGGATAGAAATTTAAACACAGTCTCTCAAACCTGTAAATTTATTTTGAACATGCTGTGCCTAGCTAAACCTTTGTTTGCTTTTAGTTCCCTGCTAGCCTCTGACATCTCTTGTGAGTTTTTGATCTGAAATGAGAAATGAGCAAGACCAGGAATTAATCTGAGCTCCAGAAGGCAGATCTTTTCACAAGAGATTCTCTCCCTGGTTTTCCCTTTGCCAAGGACCAGGACATTGCAGGATCATCAGTATATGATATGCTATGTCATATTGACTATGTGTTGTTGCAACGGCAGTTTTGTGTAAAGCCTCCACTCTGTTTGTTCTGTGCTTTTGAAATGTGACCCATCTGGGGTCAAAGGTGACAACGAAGGAGCGCTGACTGGGATTAGGTTGAAAGGCTTTCTTAGATGCTACGGTATGCAGCGCTTTGTTCCAAGTTTGATCAGTGTTGTGTTTTTCCTTTTCTTTTTTTTCTGTGCAGGTAAATTTCGAGAGAAGGCATCCATCCTTCACAAGATTGCTAAAAAGAAATGCCAAGTGGAAGACAGTGAAAAGGCCAATGGAGTAGCAAGTCGTTCAGGTAAATAAGGTTTTAATATTCCTTAGATCTTAAGGGAGTAGTCTGAAATTTTGGGAAATACATTTATTTACTTTCTGGCTGAGACTTGTCTGTGGAATAAAAATGTCATTCTTTATGCTACACTAAACTAACCAGCTACTTGCAGAGTGGTATCAGTGTGATATTTCCCAAAATGTCTATTTCTTGAATTAAATACAACTGTGCAACAGTCTATGGTTACCCCTCATTTCTTTATATTTTCCTTTCACTGAGCCAGACTTTCTTATAATTTTTTAAAGTGGTCTTGAGCAATAGTTCTCCAGGCTTTCTGAAAGTCTTTCAAAGTTTTTCTTTGGACATTGGCTGCTTTTTCACTCATTGTCAGTCCAGTCTTTGTACCTGGCCATTTTCACAGGAATGTTTTTTGGGGGATGAACCAGTGTTGTGTCTACACATAACAGACAACTTAGCAAAGGACCAATTTTAAATTGTATCTTTAGGCACTTTGTTACTAGCAGCCTGTCACAAAACACATAA
>VVAS01061173.1:0-10954 GCA_015103295.1 Ptychochromis oligacanthus
TGTAATCGCAAAAACTTCTAGAGAAAGGAGCCCGAAACCACTGTGCAGTCCTAAAGGTGGGTTCATCATTTTCCTGGAGCGCTTCAGCAGAGTAGCTGAAGAAGCAATGAGTGCAATATAATGTAACATGATGATTATACTAAGCAGATTTTGTCTCATGGTTTGGCGATTGGTTAAAACAGTTAAAGTCCCAGGAGGACACAGAGAAATCCTACATATGTGTTTCTGTGTTTCCCTTCCAACTCCTTTTTAGCAGCACTTGTTTTACCTGCTGGACAGGTTCTAAATCAGCCCACATTGTGTCCTGTGAGTCTGATGACGCTCAGTCGCTTTGACTTTGTCTTATTGTCAGCTAAGTTTAGTTCATTATAATCACCAAGGTTGGTTGGTTCTAACCATAAAGTGAAAGCCAGACGTCCATCAGTACATTGCTGCGTGTACACAGTGCAGAGTCATTGTTTCTTTTATTGATTCCAGTCAATGCAGTGCAACTGGTTATCATTTGTTTTGGTCCGTAGTTAAGTTGTAATGCGTTATGTTTGTTCTTGCGTCTATTGTAAGCCCTGCAAATAGAACTGATGTTTGTGTGGGTGGAGAATCAAGACAGACAAATAAGATCTAACACCTTCTAACACCTTCTCTTCTCTTTCAGCTCAGCAGCATCAGCAAAGCCATCAATTCCACTGAGATGCCTGTGAAGGAGAAGCATGCACGACGTATCCTAAACACACGTATAACACGACGTTATAACAAAATCAGTTCCACACGAACATCAGTAGGGGTTTTGCATTTTGCACAGACCTAGTTACAGCTTCAAAAGAAAGTTATCCTCAGTTTACTTTTTTTTAAAAAAAGAAATTTGTTTATGCAAAACAGCTGGCCAACAGAAACATTAAACTGTCTATTGCCTGATTTGGCTAAAAATCTTTAAAAAACAAAACAAAAAAAAACTTTGGGAGCATGTCACTTTTTTTTATAATGCTTCTTTAGGAAACTAATGAAGCCATTTAAAAAGTGGAATGATACGGGCACATTTCAGGTCAAGGAACAGGCTTGAGTCATTGAATATATTTAGCAGGACAGTCAGTAAAAGGGGTGACGCATTAATCTAGTCTGCTTTTGTGCATTTGCCTCAGAAAGAAGGCTACAGTATTTCTGTGGTAGTCCTGAATGGGTGGATGTTTTGGTAATGTTACCAATATGACAATTAAACTTTAAGCCATCAGACTGGTCAGTAAAGGTAACTGAAGATTTCTTTTTAATAAAATGTTTTGGTCAACAGCGAGCTCATGTTGAGCATAACCAGCACAGAGAGACCTTTTGTGGCATTCCATTAATCATTAATAACCCCAAGCAGAGCTGTTTCAGTTCTGTGATGATGCTGGAAACCAGGCTTGGCTTTTTTCATAAATAAAATTATAAATTAGTGGCAAGGCAGCAGAAGCAGTTAGATAGGTTACAGGAACAATGGGGGAGTTATGTGGTGTGGTTTGGCAGTCCTGAACAACTGTTTTCCCTTTTCTGAGACAGACATATCTGATGATGTTAACAGTAATGATTAAATGATTACATGTAGAAGTCATCATGAGTCTTCATTTTCCAAATATTTTGATGTTGTAATTCCTATTTGAGCAGATCTGACGGTGGAATCGCCAGTTAGAGCAGTTTTTGATGTAAAAGTCAGATCTGTGGTGCTTTTTTATAACTTAATTTTAATGTTGACAGAACGAGGAATCATTAGGAATATTAAATAAATACAACAAGAAGTAAACAATTTTAAACAGGTTGATTTCCTAACATGCAAGGTGAATAGGTCATTTTACTTGTTATTGTGCCTTTAGTGCTTACCAGAATAAAATAATGGCACATTCCTGTGATTATTTTTGCTTCCTTAATAAAAACAACAGGAATACTTCTAGGGACTCACAGAGAGAAGGGAGCCTTCACCTTCTGGTCCTACGCTCTGGGCTTTCCTTTTCCCAGCAGCTCCGTCCTTTGCTGGAAGTTCTGCCACGTGCTGCACAAAATCCTGCGAGATGGGCACCGTAATGTAAGGCACCAAGTACCCTTCTCTGCCTTTCTACCCAAGGCACCAGACACTGTGTGTGACTAAAGTTTTAGTAGTTAATCAATCAAGATGTTTTCTTCACAGGTTCTACAAGACTGCTCGAGACATTACAGTTCTCTGGTTGATATTGGGGAAATATGGGTGAGTCCTATAATCATAAACTTGAAGTTAAAAAGGCCGGACCTCACTCTGTTTTGGGAAAGTTTTACTTCCCGATCTAGTAGAAATAACGCCACCTGAAATTCGCTTTTGAACCCCATGAGGTCCCGGAGCACACTCCATCATGAAATGGCCACCCGAGGTTCACGTTTGTTTCACTTTTGGTTTCTTTTGTTTTGGCATCCACCATTTCAGCCACCTGGGTTAAGCTACAGATGGCTAAAGTGAAACAAAAGCGCTGGCGCCTCTCTGTTTTGTTTGCACCGCTGAGCCTTTGTTTTCCAATTGAATGCTGATATTGTCATTATTCTATAGGCACTACATTGTTCAGGTCATAATGATAGGTTAAAGCTAAAAAAAATGCTCTTGCCCATTTAATCCTTGCTTTTACTGCCCCTGTGGTTTTTAGGGCAGCCTCCATGACAGATACGGACAGCTGGTGACCCTGTACTCCAGGCTGCTCTGCACAAAACTGAAGTTTCACGTGAAGGTAAACACATTGTCGGTCATGTTGTACACATACTTTGTGTAATGGGTAACTCAACAGCTAAAAAATCTCAAACTGCACCTCAATGCAGCATGGAGATATTCCAGCGAACCTGGAGATCACAGATGAAGAACTGGAGCGCACTGCAGGAACAGACATCAATAATGTGTGAGTTTCAAAATGTGGTGAAAGTGACCTTACTTTGTTTAATAAAATAAAAAGACAGGCCCAGTTGCTCTGTCATTTCACAGGGTCACATCATCACGGTTTCTGAGTGGGGCCCCTCTTCTGTCTAACAAAGGTATCAACTTCTCTCCTGCAGGTTCCAGCTCTCAGTGGAAGTGTTTGATTACATGGACGCAGAGCTACGGCTGGCCGAGACAGGTGAAAACAGAACCCACCCCGTCCTGCTCTTCCAAGGAGGAGAAACCTGAGCTGCAGTCAAGAGCTGCTACCTGCTGACATTATCTATTTATGCACAAAAGCTAAGAGCCTTTCAAAAAAGGGTTATTGTCAGCAATTCTCGGTCTACCTGCTTTCACAGACTGCAGTTTGTTTTATTTATAAAGTGGCTTCAGTTACTCTTGGTCCAGTTTTAACTCATCTTTTTTTTTTTACTTGTGAGGAAATGCCTACAATTAGAAGACATTAGGCTGGTTTCCTCCAGTTCAGCAGTAATGGTATGATCCTCCCAGTTCCTGCGGGGTGGAGGCCCAGCAACACGTCTCAACACCATAAACAAATTCTGCAGCTGTGTTGTGAATGAAATGCGGTTGCCCTCTTACATTTGTTCTCAGTCTAAGCATTATGTTTTTGAGTCATAGCCACAAAAAACGAAATCCTTATTCAACAAATAATGCAGCACATCCAGCTCAGAAAAGTCCAAAAACAAAGTGCACGGCCAGATGTTTAAGCGCCAGTCGGACTTTATTTCAGGGATGCTGACAAGCACTGTTTCTGATTGTTCTATCAGTGCTCCGACAGCTCAACACGTCCATTGCCATGTCCAGTCTCACGTCGAGTCAGTGTCGCCTGGCTCCACTCATCCAAGTTATCCAGGACTGTAGTCATCTCTACCACTTTGGTGTCAAGCTGCTGTTCAAGCTGCATGCCTGTAAGGATGGTTATTACCCGTCATTCATCAAATGTCTTTTAATGTTCTGTCACTTTAGTAATTCTGATGCTTGATTATGTGAACTAAAATTTGGACCATGTCATCAATTTCAGGTCTGCCTGCTGACACTTTACAAGGACATCGTGAACGTTTCCATGACCAGTTCCACAGGTAGGTGGCTATGACTAAAGAAGAGTGACTGCATCAAAAAGATTTTTTTTTAAAAAACCTACAGAAGTCTGCAACATAAGCTTGCCTCACCCAGTCACCGCAGCACTTTGACCAATGCAAATGCACCCCATCCCCCGCCCTTTGTTTTGTTTTCTGTGCAGTGCCTATAAGGTTCAGAAGGAGTTCACCAGGATTTATTACTCACAGATTACAATGCACAAAATGCTACATGCATGTTACAGTACAGTGACACAATTTCCAGGGACATAACAAATGAAAGTCATTTATGATATACTAAGCGATTAAATGTCAATAGAAAATAGAACCTGCATTGTATTGCAATATAAAAACTAACCTAGGATAATGTGCTGTATTGCGTGCATAAATATGAGGTGAATGTTAAAGTAAAAGTTCAGCTTGTTTTCCTTTCGTCCTGCAGCCTTAAGTCCTTCTTCAATAAAGCCAGAGACATGATATACTTCAAGAGACTGATCCAGATCCCCAGGCTGCCTGAGGTAAGAACCCAGAGGGAAGAGGGGAGAGGTGGGATGACTTCAGTGTTGAGTCACAGCCTCCATTCTGGGATGTCCACAACTTCATCATAGACGTCTCCTGACTTCTACTGTTACTTATAAACTGACACCTATGCTCTGAAATTTGCCAGTGTTGTGGAAGACTATAAATAACATGTGTGTGTTTTTAAACAATGCTTGCATTTTGTCCCACTCCTTGTCAGTCCCCACCTAACTTCCTGCATGCAGCCTCACTGGCAAAACACGTGAAGCCGGTGGTGGTCATCCCTGATGAGGATGAACCGGAGCAACAAGATGATGATGAAGATGAACCAGAGCCACTCATCGAGGTCAGCAACGTCTCGACATCCAGCGTACAGGCTCAGCCGCAGGTATGGCACAACACTAACATCTGCGGTGGTTATACAGTATGACGTGTACACCCACTCGCACAGCTGTACGTTACTGCTGTGTAAGCCTTTTGTTATATTTACTTTTTTTTTTTTTTTCTTTCAGCAAATGGACATATTTGATCAGGCCTTTGGGCCTCCAAATGGAGGCTTTGACGACAGGTGGGCTAGTGTGTTTTTCCACTGTAAACTTTGGTTGTTTAATTGGTTATTTTGTTTTCTTTGACTGTGGCTTTTCTGTCTGGCAGG
This sequence comes from Ptychochromis oligacanthus, assembly GCA_015103295.1. NCBI lineage: Eukaryota > Metazoa > Chordata > Actinopteri > Cichliformes > Cichlidae > Ptychochromis > Ptychochromis oligacanthus. The sequence continues at coordinate 5,171 of VVAS01061173.1, forward strand.
GACCTCCAGATTGAGAGCCTGAAGCAGGACCTCGAGCTGTTGAGAGCAGAGTTGGAGAGGGTGAAAGCGGAGGTAAGAACTGTTGAGACTGAATAGCCTGTTACTTGAGTTTTAGACAGTTTTCTGTTTGTGTGTGTGAGAGAGAGAGTATGGCAGTGCAGGGCATGGTTACCTCTGTGCAAAAGAATCTGGGTCATGTTTTGGGTGGATGTAAATACTTTTCCCAACATGTAGAATGTGGCAAGTCACTTCTGAATGAGATGATTGTCATCACAGACACGACTCCAGCTTGCAAGCAGAAATGGGAAAATAAAAATGGGAAGATATGATTAGCCAGTACAAACAGATGTAAAAATAAATGCTTCTTTAAAAAAAGATGATTTTTTTTTTTACATGTAATAGACTTTGAGGACATTTTTTCCCAAACTCATTTCTCTTTTCACCTCCTGCAGGCTCAGCGCTACATCACACAGCTCAAATCCCAGATCAACAGTTTGGAGGCAGAGCTGGAAGAACAGCGTGCGCAGAAACAACGGGCCCTTGTGGAAAATGAACAGCTGCGCATGGAGCTGGAGGCAACCCGCCGCCGAAACATGGAACATGAGAGCTTACAGACCACCTTCATCGAGGCAGAAAGTGAGATACACAGTTAACACTCAGTTAACAGAGAGGGTATTATCATGAACAAAAATAAAAAAAAAAAACACATTCTCATCTGTCTTGTCTGTGCAGAAAGGGCACAAGCCACTGAGCAGCGGTACAATAAGCTGAAAGAGAAGCACACAGAGCTGGTGACCAGCCATGCCGAACTGCTCCGGAAGGTACAGACAGACGGCAGACCTGTCCAGAGGTGTTGGCTTTAAATTAGATGTCAGCGCCTGGCTGTTTGTGGTAACAATAAATGTGTTAATGTGCTAACAGAGTGCAGACACTGTGAAGATGCTGTCAGCAACCCAGCAGACCCAGGAGGAAGTAGAGAGGACCAAACAGCAGCTGTCCTTTGAGATGGAACGGATAAAGCAGGAAGCTGACATGAGGGTTGGTGGTGTTTTGCTTAGAGAACACTGATGTTTAGTGTAGATGTTCAGTATGAGCTTAGTGGTATTTTTCGTCGCTGTAGTTGGAAGAGCAGAAGTTCGAGATGGAGAAGCTGAAGAGAGAGCTGGAAGAGAAGATGGCAGAAGTGACGCGCATCAATGGGACTCTGCAGAGCAGCGAGAAGGTGAGTGTGCACGTGCAATAACCTTCATGATGTCCAGCTAATTCATCTTGATTCAGTCATCAGTTCTGTGTTTGGAGGCTTGAGGAGTGCTACACATTTCCACATGGACTTTTCCTCCAACACTTGCAGCCATCTGCCTCTTCTGGCTTCACTCACTGTTTTTTGTTTTGTTTTGTTTTTTGCCAGACATCGGAGCAAATGAACAGCTCAATGACAGCTCTGCAGGCGGAGAAGGAGCGTTTGATGCGGTCTGTGAGCGAGAAGGAGGCGGAGCTGTCATTGCTGCGGCAGACTGCACAGGTGCAGCAGTCGTCACTTCAGCAGGAGCGAGAGAGGACCAGCAGGGAGCTGGGAGAGCTGCAGGGTAAACTGAAGGAGAAGGTCAGTCAGGACAGTAAAGCAGAGCTCTGCAGTGTGAGCTGCAGCAGCAGTCTCTGCACAGTGTTGTTTTAAAACTGTGTGTAAAAGCAACCCCGATCATAAATAAATGTCCTAAAAACATAGGAAATATTGTGTTTTACTGGGCAAGCAGTTCTATGTATTTGTATTATTTGGTTATATTTGCACCAGCTGTGATATTTCACACCTTAAGAAAACATTCAAGCCTTGATTTGCTGCAAAGTTAAAGAACTTTAAACATACCCTGGCTTACAATCTCATTGATGACAGAGGTTTGACCATCTAATTCTAATGTAATAAAGGTTTTTAATTTTTTTCTTATTACTGCAGCAACAGTGGCCTACCATAGTATACCAACAGTGTAACAGAATATGAGTCTGGGGCTGATTACTTAAAGTTCTGTCATGGTTTAAAATCTCTCTGCTAATTAATTGAATTTGGTAAGGCCCAAGTCACTCAGGCCTACAGAACCCCCCAGCAGCCACCGGCTGCTAGGGAAAAGTGTGTATTCCACAAGTGGTTGCTGGAGGCTGCTGGCCGTCACTGGCTTGAAATTGGTTGCAAAGAGGTATACTACGCTGAACCGAAAACCTCCTTACGATTGCTTTGGTCGTTTGTCTGCAGACAAGTCTGCATCTTTCATGCAAACTACGGTGAGCACAGCAATCCAGTAGCACCCAATAAACATCATGAGATTTTTGTTGCAGCACCCTCTTTCACCTAGCAACAGCCAGCAACCACTTGCCAGCCAGTCAGGGAGTTTGTATTTTTCTGTAGCAAACAGAGGTTGACAGGGTGTTGCTGACCAGTCTCTAGGCGTGTGTGACTGAGGCATAACACAGTAACAGATAATGAACAATCCAAAACCAGGTTGTTGTTGTTTTTTTTTTTAAGTCTTTCAAGAGTAAGATCAGTTAAAAACAACATACAAATGTGCTTTGATGGGCAAGCCATAGCAGGATGCTCAGAAGGCAAACTACAACACAGAGGCAATAATGGAGCCAAATATATGAGAAAAATTGGGTAAAGTTAAAGCAAGAAAAAAAAAACATGCGAAACAAAATGTCAACATAAAGAAATTCCAAGAAAATAAAAAGACTACATCAAATAAAGACATAAGTGGGTTTAGAAGTGATTTAAGTGTAGTTAATATAGAAGGTACTTTCATCTGCTCCCATATTTTCCAGTGGGTCACTACAGCGATTAGTCTGCATATTTGACTTGGCACAGATTTTATGCCAGATGCCCTTCCCATCCCAAGCCCATTTATCCAGGCTTGGGACGGGTACTAGGAGTACACTAACTTGTGACCCCTTGAGGCTCGGGTGTGTCTCCTGGAATCAAACCAGGGATCTTTTGTGTGTACAGTAAATGAGTTAACCACTAGTAATATAAAGAGCAATATTTAAAATGAAAGCATCCATGCTCTGCAGCCTTTTTGAATTGCTGAAGAAAGATGATTGTTAGTTTTGACAGAACATAAAGCATAGTGTGGGTGTATGTGGACACATGTATTTACATCTTGTTGATGTGCTTTATGTATGTCAGTATGTTACTCATGCCATATGCATGCCATATGTACACATGTATGTAACATTCATGTTTGTGTGTGTTTATAAATGTAGACAAGTCAGGAGGAGCAGATGAAGCAGAAGCTTCTGGAGGAGCAGTTTGCCCTGCTGCAAGGTACCATAACAGAAGCTGAGACCATCATCCAAGATGCTGTTGCCAAGCTGGATGATCCCCTCCATATACGCTGCACCAGCTCTCCAGGTCAGATTTCTAACGGATAAATCAGAAATTAAAACAGCAAAGACTATGTCCCTAACTTGTTGACCACACACACATAAATGTTGCACATGTCTGTTGTAGAGATTAAGCAAAGCAACCTTTTTTTTTTCTTTTCTTTTTTTAATCTTTTGCTGTCCTCCAAACAGATTACCTCATAAGTCGGGCGGAGGCCGCACTGGGCTCCATCGACCAAGTGAAAAAGGGCCATGCAGATTATCTGAGTAACATGAGTGGTGAGTTTCCTCTGTTTCTGATTTGGCTCGATCCTGCTGACCTCACAGCACTGTGTGGTTGGTTGGTTTTGCTCGTTAATATGGCCTACTGCTCTCTCACGGTCTGATCTTGTAACCAGATGCGGGACGGCTGCTGAGGGCTCTGACCCAGTTCTCTCACTTGACTGCGGACACGATTGTTAACGGCAGCGCTACTGCACACATGGCACCCACTGACCATGCTGACAGTAAGGAATATTTCTTGGCATTGTGACAGTTCTTGTCATATTACTTTTTGCACAGTATATATTGTTCACACCATACACTGAGATGTAAACCTTTAAATGTGGTCATTAAATGCATTTCAGAAGTGAGTTTAGTCAGTGGACAAACAATGCAGTAGTATGGCCAGTGATTAATCTTTGACACCCTGCAGAGCTGACGGAGAACTGCCGAGGCTGTGCCACTCAGAGTCTGCAGTTTTTGAAGAACCTGAAGTCCAAGACCACTCTGCAGAGGGCAGACCCAGCCTCCATTCGCATAATCATACAGAGGATCCTACACTTGGGTCAAGTGAGAGAAAACACAGAATTTATTCATTTTTGGAGAATGTACTCTAAACCTTTGAATGACTATTTAAATGAGGATGAAGAGCCCTTCGTTCACTGTCAGAGACATGAACGGCACATGCCTAGAGGCTTCTAAGACAGCTTGTGGGCATAACTACGGACATTTAGAAAAATACTACTGCTTTGCCTTATTATTCTCCAACATGTTACTCTGCTAGTGTTGTGTGGGACTCAGCTTTATGAAACACATACAACTGCAATGCAACTGAATACTACCTCAAATAGGGACAATGTGCTGCAAACAGAGGCCGAGGCTGCACCACACTGTTTACATTTTTTAAATTTTCCATCTTCTTGTTTGAGGTAAAAACAAGAAATGGTAGGAATATACGTCAGTGAACTTAGATTGAGATTAACGCTCAGTTTAACCATTTTAGAGACCAAAAGTAAATGCCTAAAATTGAGATTGCCTGTGACTTCAGGTGGATTACTGATACCATAACTATTTAACACTATAAAAAGGACATTCACAAGAAGCGCAACGAGCCACCTCCTGAATTTGGAACAATTGTACATGTTTTGTTGTGTTGTCTTGCATTGTTGCAATTTCATAGCACAGTCTGTGATATAATCATATAATATATTATGTTTAGGGTTTGGTTTGAATGAGCTAATCCTTTCAGTTTTCACCTGGCTTTTCTGAAAACACAAGGCTGCTACAAGACTCAGGAAGCTATACAGTTATTAAATTATATTCCTTATTAGTAATATAACAAACTACACTTGTTATCATTCAGTTCTTCTTCAGGCTTCAGTTTTCACCAGTGTGTGTGTTTTTTGTTTTTTTTGTTCCCCCACCCACACTTGTAATATCCAGGAGCTGCGGCCAAAGGGCATGGACGTTCGTCAGGAGGAGCTGGGAGACCTGGTCGACAAGGAAATGGCTGCAACATCAGCAGCTATTGAGGAGGCGGTCCGCAGGATAGATGTAAGTACTCAAACCTGAAGATGCAATATATAAATGTTATCTGTAAAGAACCGACTTATATCGCACAGTGTGTTAATTCTAACAGATGAACGTATTTTATTTTTTGCATTTAGGAAATGATGAATCAGGCGCGAAAAGACACAACAGGAATTAAACTGGAGGTCAATGAAAGGTTTGTACTTTATTTTGTGTACGGTAATTAGTTAAAGGCCAAGATTTAATGTAAATCATATGGGTGGTTTGAAAGTCTCGCCTTTTAGAATGTTTTAAAATGTTGGCCTGTAACTGATGTGAAGGGCCTTCAAGCCAGTGTTTGCAGTTCTTAAAATGCAGAGCAATGATATCAAAAGGGATCCTTTGTATTCATCTCTGTTACTCCTTTCATTACTGTCATTCTTTAATAAATTTTGTTTATTAAAGATCAAATCCATTTAACTCTCTATACCCCCCCAATTCTTACAGGATCCTCAATAGCTGCACAGACCTGATGAAGGTACAGTACTTTAACAGCTTTCATTGAACATGTGTTTATCACAAGCATGGATTATCATATCTGCTATACAGTTTATTTTATTTTTATTTAATATCCCAGTCAAATGAAGA
>VVAS01061174.1:0-14465 GCA_015103295.1 Ptychochromis oligacanthus
ATAACAACTGTACAGAGGGTGAATATGTTTTAGTCACTCATCTTTTTGGATACTGGCAAGGCTTAAAGTTAGGAGTGCAGCTGCTTGGACTGACAGGTGTGCTGACCTAGGCAGCTGTAGCTGCTAGCTGTCTGCTAGACCACACCTTCACTAACTGGAGTGATTGAACTGGACCTCTTCACCATGTTTGTGCTGTTGGTGCTCGTTGATTAGCTTCGGTGACAGTATTCTAGTATTTTATTAGCACTAATTAGCATATATACACATCTATATAAATAAAATTGAATTGAATTGAATTGAATTGAATTGAATCTATGTGTTGCACCTGTACAGTTTAGGAATGCAGCTTGCTAGGTTTACCTGACAACTTAGCAGTCCAGCCTTTACTCTAAATATGTCAACTTCCGGTCTCACAAAAAAACAACATGGTGGAAACCAAAATGCCAACATTCTGGCTATGCCCATCTTTTATATGCAGTCAATAGTGGTGTACACCAAGAGAACAGTATATGCCTCAAATCATTCACCCCTACAGTGAGTGGATCTGGTAGCTCTGTTAAACTCATAAAAACACCAAATGAGGGAATATGATGTTCACCACGCTAGTTGAGTTCCAGTTTCCTTTACTTTGTCTTCCATCTGTACATATTGCTTCAAACCAGAAGTTGCTGGCTGCAGCTTCAAACTGCAGCTGTTTAAGCATAAAATATATTTAGTTAAGCCCTTTCATTTGTCTCCAGGCCTGTCACACACACAGGTGTTAGTCTAACTGACATGTATAAACACACCACACTGCTGACCACCAAAGGCATATTTTTGCATTTGTGACTGCTGCACTCTTTTGTTTCTGCAGATATTGAAGCCATTATTGTGGATTACCTTAGAGACTGTGTCTCTGTATCCACAGCTGTGGGCATATCTGAGATTTCATGAGTGACGGCTTCACTAATATGGCTGTGTTCAAAGGTTTGGAGCCCACTGTGATCACATGAGCCTTCATTTTGACCTGTCCCCTCTTCCTCCATTTCTTCTTCTCTTTCTAAAAAACCATGCTGCTCCCACAGTTCCTGGCCATCACACACTTCAATCCCAGAATCCCCTGTGAAGCGCCGGTACCTGCCTGGCGTAAAGTCCTTGTTTGGGTTGTAAGTGCTGAAAGAGTGGGTCTGCATAGGTTCTGGAGTTGCCGGGAGTGGTGCATCGGCATCACTAGGGGTGGAGATAACTGAGTTGGGGGTGAGCTCTTCATGGGGGGCTGTAGGTAGAGGTGCTAGCTGGATAGGGGTGTAAGGAGGAGGAGGTGTGGCTGGGCGGTCAACTACCTCTTCATAGGCTGGTAGAAGGTAGGTGGGCAAAAATCCTGGAGAGAACACAATGCAGACAATGAGAAATGACAAATACATAAGTATATCAGTCATTTGTAGTCAGTAACAATGACATCATGAAGAAGGTAAGATGGCTTACTTACAGTCAGAAACCGAAATGAAAAAAGTTAAAAATAACTAAATGAGTAAATAAGGACCTGGATCATTTCTGCTTTTCAGCTTCTCAGCATATGGCACTTCAGTTCAACAAGCTGACCAGCGCGACAGCACCAAATCACAGTAGCAAATGACATGGCAAAAAATGCTCTAGCCTACTTAGTGGACATAACTGAAAGGACATCAGCTGAATAGGAAAGACAGTATTAAAATATTACATTTGCCTGGTTCTTTAATCCTTTTTATAACGTCTCTATAATTGTTCTGAGCTGTTTATAGTATGTGTAAAATGGATAAGGGTGTAGGTCAATAAGATTAGATTTAAGCCCCCAACCCTTTGGGGGGTTTGTAATACACTGCTGGAAACCCTTTGAAATGTGATGTTTTAGGGTGAGTACAGTGCGAGATCTGTACAGGACAAAAGGCTTTTCAAACAAGAAAAGTTGGATTTGGATTGACTGGAATTTTTTTTTCTTCCTACAGCAGAAAAAAAGACCCAAAGCACAACTCTAAGCTGTAAAGAACTATTTAAAGAAGAAGCAGTTGGCTGGTATCATGTATATAACAGAGTGACCAGCACAGTCACCCTATCTCAACTCTGTTGAGCTGTGGAGGGAACTTCTTGATTTGATTTGTATCAAACAAATCAAACTTGTGGGAGGAGTCTCAGGAAGAATGGGCTGACAACTCTCCAGGTGACCTCAACAAACTGACTGCTAGAAAGCCAAAGGTCTGGACCCTGTTCCAGAAAGCATGAACACTGAGATTTTTAACCCTGAGATGAGGGAAAACTTGGTCTTCTGTTTGAGAAAGAGAGCTGACAGTTACTGGGGTAACAGAGTTTGTGAACCTAACCTGCTTTATCAACCTGCTTGTTGGCAGGTTTTCTTCAACAAACCCTGATTCCTGCTCCTGTGCTGGACCTGAAGCAGCTGTCTGAAGTCTTTATGGTAAGTCGCATGTGATGATGTCATATTGGGTGACATGACATCATCACAACCCTGTTTATACTGTGGCTGGAGGGGAGCTGGAGTCGCTGCAGTGTTCTCCTCAATGCTAGGTGTCTTAATTTAGTGAAAAACCTCAGCATCAGTGCTAGTAATAGAATAGAAGTCAAAACAGGAAATAAAGTACTTGCAGAGGTTTTCACCAGAACATCTCGTCATTTCCAACTGTTTCAGCATCTGTCTCTGTCTATGCTCCTGCATTGATATATCACTGAAATGGCACGGAAAGACTGACTTACTTATATACTCATGTCTTCAACTTGGCTGTGGCATGCATTGCAAGTTGTAAAAGGTGGTGGAAAAGAGGTGCACAGAAAGCCAAAATGCACTGCCAGCCAGCAGTTTTGAAGTCACTTCGGAGATATGTATTGTTATGTTTTACATGTCAATCCAGATACACATAAAGATGTGACCAAAAGTATAAATATATTTATTTTCAGGACTTAAAAGGTGTTTTTCAGTTGTTTAGATAAAAAACTAACTCAACTGTCTCACTAAAATTTTTCAATCAGTTTCATGGCACAATCACTAATTTTCCAATTCTATAAATTAACTGTAACCATAACTGCACAATTTTCAAAACTACATAATATAATTAGTGTGACTGTGTTTTTTTTGACGAATTTTACCTAAAATTTATGTGTTGTTAAGGAGATGACATTGTGTAGCAGAAAAGACAGCATGTCCTGGAAATAACATAACATTGCTGAACGATGTTCACTTTTATGATCCCTCACACAAATCAAGATCAGTTTTGAAATGAATAACTTAAGCATTAACACACATTAAATCAGATGATGGAAAACTGCTTCTTTCCTGCCCTATATTTGCTGAAACCTAGAAGTAAGTTTTAAAAGGCTGGACTTCCTATCTAAAAAGTAAATGAAGCAACAGTTTAACTTATATTTTGACAATCATACTGTAGATTTACAGCTTGAAATTACATCTAACACACTGAAACTACATTTATGAAGTTTAGAATTAGCAAGTTGAACATATAATGAAATCAGATTGAAACTACTTTAACTTTAATTTTAAACTTTAAAATTTTTAAGTTCAAAATGAAACAGAAAGTCCTGTCCTATGAGGTTTAAAAGTGAGTTTAAATGAAATTTTAAAAATCTCAGAGTGTGTCACATTTAAGTATCTATTCTGCTGTTGTAGTTGACCAACAGTATTTGCAATTTTGCTTCACTACCATACAGTATGAATTAGCTGAAGTGTTTTGTTAATTGCTTAATTTAATAATATATATGATATAAGCCAACTGAAAAGTAGTGGCACTGGCAGTCATTTCCATCACAATAAGATAGTGATGAAGTGACTACTGTGTAAATCACATTTTGTCACATTTATGAAATAAATCTCATGATACACTGGCCTAATGTTCATTCTAGAGTAAGCATTAAATATACACTTTTCTTCTTACTTGTACATTCAAAGGAAATGTGAGCTGTTTAGAAATGACAGCCAGTTAATGTATTCTTGATTTAAGAAAATAGTACCCTGATTTGTTCTTATTTTATTCCCCTCCATGGAGCTAACGCTGTCCTCCAGTCATGTGCTCCCCTGTCACATGACAGGGTAGCACTTTTATGATCTTTTATCCGCTTAGTTTGTCATGAAATAGTGGGAAAACTGGCTTCATCTGGCCATTAAACTGCTTTGTCAGTCAATTGTCCAGTTAGTTTTAAGCCTCTGAAAATGTGTGGACTGTGTATAAAAATTGCCTAATTCCTTAATAGTTAATGGAATATTTTTGTTAAACCCCTTGAATTAAAGCTGAAAGTCGGCACTTCAATCACATCTTGACTGTGTGATTTAAAATCCACTGTTGTGGTGTACAGAGGCAAAATTACAAAATTGTGTCATTGCTCAAACAGTTATAGCCCCAACTCTATTATGAGTTGACTGAACTAACTTTGATCAGCTGCTCTGAAACTGAAAACTCAGTAAGCAGTAGAAATTAACTATGTGTGGAACGTATAGACAGCAGCATGCCAGAGAGCAACTTACTGAGATAGAGAGGTAGGTGAGAGTTGTTGTGAGCTTCTCTGTAGGCGATTAGGTTGATCTCATTCTGCCGGCGCTGCTGCTGGAAGCGCTGCTTGGAGCGCCAGTGCTGACATACACAGCAGCATGTGAGGATTATGATCAGAGCCCACACCAGCCAGAACCCTGCAGAGAGTTCACAGTTCATGTATCAAAACCTATTCAATACATACTCCAACAAATGGGACAAAGGGCAAACACTTTTTTGTATTCCCAAACACTTGTGTACTTTTTGATACCTTAGGTTGAACAGACACACATTAAACACATTCATTCTTTCAGAAATGTGTAACAGTTTAAAAGGAATCTTGACTATGAGGAAATGTGTAACTTATCGGTGGGAGTGTTGCAAAGCAAAACATCCCAGTACACTTCCAAAAGTTTTGCAACTAGTCCCACACCATCAGAGAAACACTGTTCAAACACCGAAACGACTGGCTTGGTTGCGCAATGTGTACTGGATTGGATAAAGCAGGCTAACATTAAGCTTCTGGAATGGCCTTCCCAAAGCCCCAACCCTAATGAAAATTATGCTTAAAACCAACCAATTTAAATAAACACTACTAATCCTGCCAGGAAGATTGGTCAAATATCCAGCCAGAATTATGCTAGAAGCTTGTTTGTGGCTACAAAAAGCATCTGGTCAAGGTGCAACTTGCTAAAGGACATTTAACTAGATATTAATGGGAGGGAGCATGTATGTATTTGAGACTCTATGTATACTTTTGACCCTGTGTGGATTAGAGAAAATCCAAAATAAAGTCAAACTTGGCCACCCAATTCTTGTTTTTGAAATTCATTAAAGATGTATGCTGTACAGTCATTCCACCCTGGAAAAAGAACAGATGAAAGAAATCATTAAAAGCCCCAAAATACCATGACATTCATGCCTATGATGAATTTATGTAAACTTTCTGACCACAACAACTTTGATATCCATACAAAAAATTGTTTCATGGCAGTTGATACATGAAACACACCAGCACACTGCAGCTCACTTTGTCTTAATTGGTGGTAGTAATTATCATACATTTTAGCTTGTTAAAGGGCCTCTAATACACTCTGACTGTAACTAGGGTGCTTGCAGCTAATATAACCTTAACTTTTTCTGGTGCAATTAAAAAGCAACCTGGGACCTTCACTCTGGTCCAGTTCTTAAAGTACTCTCCAAGTCATTACTATATATGGTGCTAACTGTTAAACATCTATAAATATCTAAACAGTTTGGGCCATAAAGGGAGTAAACCTTGTTTATAGTATCTAACAGAATTACAAATTAGATGAACTACACTCAGAAATTTCTATTTTAAGTCATAAAGAAATGCTCTTTTATTCACAGTGAAATTGAAGTAGAGCAGGGCTCATTTCTATATACAGCTTACCCATCAGGAAATGTTCTGGTGAATTGTTTATAATGGAAAGGGTGATGGTTTGTTTGTTTCAGCTGGTGAAATGATGGCACATTAGGATGTCGTTAGAGATATTGGTTGTATTCAGCCGGGGCTGCTACTGCTGCACACTAATAAAATGCTTTGGAACGAAGCCATAATGACTTGAAAAAGGTTAGCCAGAGGGGGGACAGCTGTAATAGCTCACACTTCTATTGTTGTATTTTTAGAAGAGCTGCTGTCAAAATAAATCTCACTGATGGCTGTCTAGCTATTGATTATCCACCACGGTTATCGGTAATGTATTGATCCAGCAATGTGAAGTATTCTAGACCTAAAAGAACTTGTCTACATTGATTTCATTTTCCTTTTATAGTCATATAGTTCTATTTGTGGTCACAAAGGCAAGGAAGCAATTTTAATAACTGGATAAAAGGTAAGAAGGCAAAACCCTGGACGATTCACTGATTCAAGGCTAAGATGCATTTTGCATCTTTGTTTACAGCATTGATGCTCTGTGGTGCTGATGACTAAGCCACTATCCCATTGGTTTAACACAGGATCATTTCAGTTGTTCAGTTTTCATGTGATCATTTTACCCTTTGAAAGTGTAGAAAACAGAAGTGAAACAATTCAGAACCAACCAAAGCTCTACTAGTTTGAGTGTTTGTTGAAACTCTGCACAAATGTTAGCTTAACTAAATTGTTCAGGAAAGTGCTCAGACAAAGATTAATTGCCTTTAAATTGCCTAATGTTATTTATTGTCTAAAGTAAGATTTCTTTGACAAGCCATTGAGTAGCCCTTTGGTAATCTATTTCAAGCTGCAGACTACTGGTCCAACATCCTAAGAATAGCACTTGTTCCCAAAAAATACATACATGGCAAAGAAACTGACTTTGTATGATAGAGCCTGAGAGAATCAGCACAAAGGAAGATAGTCAGTTCTGTATTGATTTCTCTCTGAAAGGCCCTGAAAACCGTCCTTTGGCAAGAGCTAGTCAGGTTCTTGGTGGGAACCACTGGGCAGCTATGCTGTGAAAAGGCCAAGATCAACCTGAGATTAGGAACTTGTCTAAAAGAAAGAGAAGGCATTTGTGATATACTGAATTCTGCTGACCAGCTGTATAGAAGTGATCCCATAACTTCTCCGAGGGATTGGATCCACAGTGCAGCAGTTAAAAACTCATCTGTCCACGGTCTCTCCATATGGCCGGATGTGGAGTAGTGGAGCACCTCTAATAACCTTTTTGGTGCTGCTTGGGGCCCAGGGAGCTGCCTGCATAATCATCTCAGCTCAGGCAGTGCTGAAACCATAAATCAGATGAGCACACAGGGTGGGCTAGTGTCGTCATGGCCTCGTGGCACAAGTCATCTGGTTGGCTGGAAGTATCTCAGAGCCTTCTCTGTAGGACAGTGATACTATTTTAATGTCCCCGCTTGAAATATCAGTCTGAGATGTAACTCAAAATGATTAGAGCCTTTCAATATGTCATTGTGTCCTTATTGTGTCAGCCGAAGTCAAATGATGATACTAAAATTCTTCGCATTCATTATCAGCAATCTTGCATAAATTGATCTGTATGTGTGTATCTGGCTGTGCTTCCTTTTTCTTGAGAAGTGCTAATCAAATCTACTTCACATGTGATCAGTGTATTGGTGGGGATCCAAGCTGATTCAGTGACAAATTTAAAGTTGAGGGTGGTCTCACTTTAGGGGTCTTTGTGAGCTCATTGATGGTGATGTAGATATACACATTGCCATGAAAAAGTATTTGCCCCATTCCTGATTTCTTAGTTTGTCGTATATTTTTCATACGTACATGTTTCAGACCCCGCGACCCTGAGTTGGACAAGCGGAAGAAAATGGATGGATGGATGGATGTTTCAGATCATCAAAAAATTTTTAATATTAGACAAAGATAACCCAAGTAAATACAAAATGCAGTTTTTAAATGATGATTTTGTTTATTAAGGCAAAAAAAGCTATTCGAACCTACCTGGCCCTCGGTGAAAAAATACTTGCACCTGCTGAATCAAGAAATCACTTAAGTAGACCCTGTCTGACAAAGTGAAGTAGGCTTAAAGATCTCAAAAAGCAACACACCATGCCATGATCTAAAAAACCTCAAGAACAAATGAGAAACAAAGTCACTGGCATGTATCAGTCTGGGAAGGGTTACAAAGACATTTCTAAGGCTTTAGGACTCCAGTGAACTATGGTGAGAGCCATTATCCACAAATGGAGAAAACTTGGAACAGTGGTGAATTTTCTGGAGGAGTGGTCAGCTTACCAAAATTATTCCAAGAGTGTATCGAGGACTCATCCAAAAGTTCACAAAAGTACCCAGAACAAAATCTAAAGAACTGCAGGCCTCAGTTGCCTCAGTTAAGGTCAGTGTTTATGATTCAACAGTAAGAAAGAAACTGGGCAAAAATGGCATCCATGGGAGAGTTCTACGGTGAAAACCACTGTGGACCAAACAGAACACAAAGGCTCATCTCACATTTGCCAAAAAACACCTTGATGATCCCTAAGACTTTTGAGAAAATATTCTGTGGACTGATGAGACAAAAGTTGAACTTTTTGGATGTTTTGGGTGTTACATCTGGTCTAAGACTAACAGCATTTCATAAAAAGAACATCATACCAGCAGTCAAACATGGTGGCGGTAGTGTGATGGTCTGGGGCTGCTTTGCTGCTTCAGGAGCTGGACGACTTACTGTAATTGATGGAACCATTAATTCTGGTCTGTACCAGAAAATCCTGAAGGCGAATGTCTGGTCATCAGTTTGTGTTCTGAATCTCAAGCGCACTGGGGCTATGCAGCAGGACAATGATCCAAAACAAACCATTAAGTCCGCCTCTTAATGGCTCAAAAAAAAATTAAGGTTTTGAAGTGGCCTAGTCAAATCTGGACTTAAATCCGATTGAGATGCTTTGGCATAACCTTGAACAGGCCGTTCATGCTCGAAAACCCTCCAGTGTGGCTGAGTTAAAACAATCTGCAAAGAAGAGTCGGCCAAAATTCCCCCACAGCGATGTGAAAGACTCATTGCCAGTTATTGCAAACACTTGATTGCAGTTCTTGCTGCCGAGGCAGAGGGCCAGGTAGATTTGGATAGCTTTTTTCGCTTAATAAATGAAATTATTATTTAAAAAAATGCATTTTATATTTACTCTGGTTATCTTTGTCTAATATTAAAATTTGTTTAATTATCTGCCCCCTTCCTGTGAAACCTCTTCAGTGATTGTAACATCCATCTTTGCTGATGCTGATTTGACTAGTTAGTAATAATGGTTCCTAACAGGATTCTTAACACACCAGTGTTTATGCTAAAAAAAAAAAAGGGTACAGGAAACCAGTATATTTTGCCTATGCTAAAAAAAAAGCCCGGATGTGACTGTGTTTGAGTGCAAACTAAGTCTTTTTACACTCTAACCTAGGATGGACGATAAGAGGATATCTAAAACTGCGTCCCTGGAAGATTTGTTGAAAACAAGGAAAAGTATATTTCTCTAGGGTGTTAGGCAGAAGCCAAATCTTGGCTTTAGGATATCAACAGAAAATGAGGGTCAAGCCTACGCCATTCCTGCTTCAAGCCTCAGTGAGATTGCCAGCAGATGAAAGCTGATTAATAGAAAACCACTGCCAACAACCATGATTCAGATCATCCAGCCTCTGCATTTTCTCTTTTAATTGTCTTGCTTTGCAGATGCTCTCAGATGCCCAATAACAACCCTGCCACTGAATTAGAATGAAACAATGAAACTGAAATAATTCAGAATGCTATCATATGCCTACTCTGCTTAAAGCTCTGCGAGATCTCTTAAATCTAAAATGAAATCAGAGACTTCCATGAAGGCTACAGAACAGGCAATGCATCTAAAATACGTCATTAACATTTGTCTTAATTTACTGGTTATTTTGACACAAAGTGCCAACTGTTTTTTTCAGCCAGGTGGAAGGGGTAATCTGATTTTCAATATTTTAAGCTTTTTATGCATGTGTTTTATTTTTGCTGAGAAATGTACCCATTCTGTAGGTCTCTATTGAGCGTACTGCAGTAGTGCCAAAATCTAAGTTCTGCTGCTGAAATGAAAAACTTGTGATGCTTAGAGGACTGATGGGGTGGACAATGTAAAGCATCTAATCACTGTCATTTTGACTCTCACTATTGTATAAACTACCTAAGGCAAAGGCTAAGCATGGGTAGCCTTTAGAATAAATAATCCCCCACCCTGACAGCCTTTTGCATTAGCAGTTAAGAACCAGATTAGATATTCATACTGTTTATCACACTAAGGAGCTTTGTTCAAAGCACCAATTTACATCTCATACATCAATCACGAAAGCATGCTTTATTTTACTTTGGCAGTCATATCTCCCATTACCCCCAACGACTGATGCAATGACACATAGAGGTTGCCAAGTAACGAGACTAAACACCACCATTATTCCTATCACTATCTCTACACTTTAGCCCCTGTGTGTGAATATGTCTATAATAATAATAAAAGGGTAGATACCGCTGCAGTTCCATAACACATTTTACAAACACGTGGCCCTAAAATCTCATGGGCATCCACAGTAAATACATACAGCAATAAACAAGTCATGCATAAATTGCTTAGCCCTTGGGCTATATTCTTTACTGCTTTGTGTGAAACCTTTGGTTCACTACTGGTTCAGTGCAGCTTGAACAGAGTCATGTAAATGCAAAGTTTACTGTGCTTTTGTTCTGTCTGCTGTGGCTTGAGAAAGGGCACCTAGTATACCAACTATGAGTGTATAAAAGGTTTTGTTCAGGTGCAAGTCTGCAGGGACCATTGTTTAAATATTCCAAAGCAAAAAACTGTCTGTGTTTGAGGAAGCCAATGACCAGTATTTGCATTGTCACTGCACTGGCCATACACAGCAGTATACTGCACATCCTGTGTATTGTGAATATTTTTGTGGTAGCATTTTCTAGACAGTTTTACTGTGATTGCACGTGAGTGTTCTTTAGTTGAGCTATTTATGTGTATTTCTTTGGAGCAGTTTCAGTATTTGATTATATTTTAAATCAACCAACTGTGTTTTTACCAGTGCAAAAATATTTGACCACTCTATGTAAAAGGATGTTTGTGTGTGTTCATGTATTCGTACTGTGTGTGTGTGTATGTGTGTGTGTGTGCGTGTGTGTGAAGATGTATGTATGTATATCGAGAAACAATACACACATCTACAATACAAACAATACAGAATTATTCTGTGATATTTCTGTGACATTGCCAACTTTAATCTTCTTGGTTACTGTCCTAACTTTAAATTCTTATTGTGCATTCTTTGAGAACGATTGTGTTTTATCAAGATCATACCCAAATCCAGAACACTGGAAGCACATTGTTATATTGAAAAACAAAAGTATGGATGCAGATTGAAATTTCTTCTGGACAAAACAGTCCAAAGAAAAACAGAAAATGTTGGAAACATGAGAAAAAACATTGTTGGACTCAGACACTTTGCGAATAAACTCTCATATGACGTGAGAATATAATCAAACTGTTTATCAGAGGGAAAGTGTGATTTTTAGGATACTCAAGCCTAACATTAGCTAGCATAATGTTAATTTATAACCAGCTGTTGTTGTTTTTAGTTGGTTTTTGTCAGCTGTCCGAAAACGAGAGGGTTGCATGTCTAATCAGCTGACAACAAGTAATTGCGAAAATATTGGGAATAATTACGCATGTTTACGCACGTTTTCGTGTGTTAGAGCCCTGACTTCAGTTCAAAAGATGAGACTTGAGGTGAGGAGGAAGAGGACGAGGTGGGAATGAGGGAGGAGATAGAGCAGTGGTGGACAAATCTGGATCATTCTAATTCTATTGGGGTATAGAGGGTTAGGTTGAATTACCTGTCAAGCAGAAAGCGGCGACTTCAGCATCACTTTTAAAATCCTCTCTCTCTGCAACTCCTTCCATCTGGGAAAGACTACTGTGCCAATATTTACTCTCCCAATGTTGGTCGCATTGTCTCTTTTTTTCACGTTTTCACTTCTTTGGTGAAGGGGACACCTTCTCAGATGATTAAATGTAGGTATGATCCTTCATATCTTGAGTCTGAAGGTGCAAGCACGAATTAAATGCCTTCATGGCACACAAACGCCTATGAGTTCTCCTCCGCCTTTTACTACGTATGTGTCCGGTCTCTAGCCACATATGTAAAACGCGATTAGGTGAAACAGAAATGTCCATCTCAGCCACTGTATTCAAGATGGCGGGGCAACATGACAGCTTCTAAGTTTATTGTTAGTTTATGAGAATGCATCAGTTTATTGGAAGATGTAATTACACACTAATCAGTGTATGTTTATAAGTACAGTACTCCTTTTTTCTATTAAATAACCTAAAAAAAAATTTTGGTTAGGCTCCCTACAGTCCCCCCTTGTGGTAGACCTGGTAGCTCTGCTCATTTGCTCAGAGCAGGGCTGGACAAATCTCAAAGGTGTACTAATTTTATATATGAATACAAAATTAGATTATCAAAACTTAAAATATTATATTTATTAAGTATATGACGATAATGATATTGATATGATTTTCTATGCAGAACTTTAAGAGCTTGTTTGTGAAGTGATCTGATGGATTTTAATTCAGTCTTGTTTGCCTGTGACCAGCATGACATGCAGTAAGATAAGAAAGAATCATTGTGTTTAAGTATGTCTTAGATGCATCAACTGTCAATGAATTCTTAATGTATATATTTGAATATAGTTGTTGTACTTTTTACTCCATACTATTTATTTTAAAGCTTGGGTTATTTTGGAGATTAATTGCATTACTATGATGATGAAGCTACTTAGTAATATATAAAATCATCAACAGCCACAACATTAAAAAGATACACACTTTGCTTTGTACGCCAGTTTTCTGCACTGATTAAATATTTCGCACTAAATATTTTGATTTCCTCAGTAGCCTACTAACATATAATAGTTACATTACATTAGCTTAAGCATTTACATAACGTAATTTTAGCCTATGGAACGTAGCTGATTTTGCAATGGCAATACCAGCTGTCTCAAAAAATGGTAACCGTTATTTCAGGATAAAAACGCAAATTACTTCCATACCTGACTCTTCCTGACTTTGTTATCAAGTACAGGCCAGAGTATTACACCAGCTGCACTTGTCACCATCTTCTGTGTGTGGTTTTTGCTGTGCCACATGTAGTTTTTCCTGGGCTTATGGGCATCTCTGTTCTTCTTCAGTAAGTAAGGATAGAGAACACTTGTAGGTGTATGCTGCCCCTATCAGTTCCAGATGAATTGCGGCCTCAGTACATACGCTGCCTACAGTACCTATGGTAATAACAAAAATGATTTTCCTCGGGTTTTCAGATTTTTGGTGTCAAAAGGTCTTTTATCCTCGTAAGTATCTGTTCTAGTGGCATCCCTAGGCTCCTTGCATAGCTATCCATAAGTATGTTAGCATCAGCAAAGGAAGATATCACAGTCACTGCTTAAAATCAACAAGAACACACACATACAGAGATTTCTTCATTTTAGTAGTTATATCTCATACTGTCATACTGTATTAAAATATCTTCAAAAATTCAAATTCTCTGACATTGCATCTTAAGGCATCATCACCACATCATCACCTATTATTATTATATTATAATAAAACTGTCACTTAAATATATACCAAAGCTGTATTGTATTATCAGTTATCAATTGAAACACCAGTTAGACAGCATACACTGTAATGTATTACTTTACTGGAGATGCACTAAATGATAAACCGCGATCTAGCGTATCAGGTGTATAGTTGTGCAAGACATGAGGTACTAATTAGGGCAACTTTTAAAGTTGTTTTATTTCAGCCACATCTGCTACATTAAGAAAGTTTCTTCACCAGTGCTGCAATGGTTGAACTGCAGTGGCAGCCTGTATAAGATGTAAAGGAAATTATTTTTAATGGTGTTTCTGATGCTCTCTGGGATTTGACGTTAATGGTGGGCTTGCCTTGCTATCGAATTCGCCTTTTGCTACAGGAAGCTGGTAACGACTTGTGAGTGAATCTAGATAACGGCCAAGTGCTATGTGATTTGCAGTGCACAATGCTTACACATACTTGGAGAGCTATAAAAGTGGGTCACCCAGCCCGCTGAGATTCAGCCTGTACCATTCACTGATGTGGAAATAAGTCTTCTGCAATAGGCCCAGCTAGCAAGGCTACACTACCAGACACTGCCACAATCAGCAGCCAGCTTTGTAAGCTACTACACAAAGGTCCACAAAGAATCATTTTCACACATCTTTGGTTTTTATGGCAGAACTACAGCCATTGTTGAGCTAAGAGGATATAATGTGTTGTGGTGTGGAGTAACAGGAATGTATGCTGCTCTAAACTGTGTGTATGGCTGAGCTAAAAATGGCCTGTTTCTGATTCTCTTTAATATTGATTCAAAAGCATTTCAGTGTTGTACATGTTGAAAAAAAAAAAAAAAAACTACAATTTTAAATTTTAATTTTAATAATTAAGTTCTTAATT
>VVAS01061202.1:0-11318 GCA_015103295.1 Ptychochromis oligacanthus
TTTGTGTTTATTTTTTTTTTAAATTTTTTTTTTTTTTTTTTTTTTTTTTTTTTTTTTTTAAGATAGTAAGAGTAGACAAAGACAAAGCAAATCTAATAAATCGTGGTTCCCTGTATGTGTGTCTCTGTTCACTTATTTCAACAGCTGCTCATCTAATTTGCTTCAAACTTGGCCAAGTTTGAAGTACAACAACCTTTAAGTTAGGTACAAAGAGTGCCAAATTTGAAGGCAATCAATGGGCAAAGCATCATCATCAGCAGCAGCAGCAGCAGCAACAGCTTGTGCACGCATATCAGCTTGGAGGAATTATAACTAATTCTTCCATAGAGAGCAGCTTCAACTTTGAGATATTTCAGTTGGATTAAGGCGAGGACGTCGCTGTATAAGGATATACTGTGCTTAAAAATATTCATCCCTGAGTATGAGTAATGATAGCATATTATTTTTTCAAAATGCAACAAGAAAGTGAAAAGGCATTTAGAGACTTACAATTACAATTACTTACCATGATTGTTATGCAGTCACGCTAACATGTTAGCTTTTTTCATAAAAGGCCTCCATTCCACTATGAGTCAGTCTGAGAAAGCAGAGGGGGGAGTCACTACCTCCAAATTCACCCTTTCAAGGAAAGAAAGCAGCCTGCCCAAAGATAAGAGGTGAGCTTTGAGATCATCCTATATGGGAAGAGCTCTAAAGTTACCCAGTCATCACTATGCAGTGCAAAATATCTGTTTGTGTTGTGTTAAAGATCCATGAGAGAAGAGGGAGCAGACTCTTCCACATCCAGGTGTGGGTCCATGAAGAGTGATAAATCTAAGGGAGAACCACTTACTTTCCAAAAGCCTTTTTCTCAACCAAAGTAAATCAACATAAAGCGACACCATACACTGATTTGCAGGACCACAGGTGAAATACTTTAAAGTGACTAATACATTATGGTAAAATTTGGTAATTAACACTTAACACAAAACTGTCATGGTTTTAGGCCATTTTCAATCATTACCTTATTCAGTAGTTCATTTAGGTGCCACTCCCACCTCCCTGCCCACAATCAACTAAAGAGACCCTTAAGGGAGTCCTATTATGTTTTTTTTTTTTTTTTTTTTTTTTTTTTATTTTAAATTTTTTTTTTTTTTTTTAACTCCAAAGTTTTCAAAGTTTTCATCTTGGACTGTCCTCGCGTCGCTTTGCATAATTCACAGTTCAAAAATGAATGCATGGTATTTCTTTATCTTGTACTGGACCTTGGTGCAACACCTCAGTTCGTCCACAGTCTGAAACAAGCAATTTTTAATCCCCCCTTTAAGCCAGCTGTCTTTGATTGGCTGTCCCTCACAAACAAAAGATTTAAACAGGAGATGGGTGGGGCTTCTGTGTGCCTGAGCTGACCATCTAAGGGATGTTATTAATACCATACAGAGAAGAGTATGATACATTCATGTGGACTTGACTTTTGTAAGTTTCTTGGATCCTCAGACTTGTCAGTTTTTCCTGCTTCCCGACACATCAGTTTAAAGAACTGACTGATCACTCGGTGCCTTATGCATCCCAGCCCTTGACAGGTGCCATAGTAACAAAATAATGAATGTAGTTCCAGAAGGTTTATAACATGTTTTCTTACCCTCACACTTCTCTAACTGGGTCATCACACTAACACAGTAACAAGATCTGCTTTACATTGATGTTATGCCCTTTGCTGCTGTCTTGACAGAGTTTTCCAGGAGAAGCAGAAGAGTCCTGATGTTCTCGCTTCCATATTTACAGTGCTTTACTTACTAATTAAATGCTGTCTTTAGAATAGTGTCAATAGTGTCTGTCTATGACTGATGGATTGGTATTTACCAAGCATCTTGACAAACAGTGCAGCATTTGAATAGGTATAGGTCTTGAATTACCCATAACATTAGAGCAGCAGGTGAGCTGTACTACAGATCCAGATATTGCGTACTAATACTACTGTGTTTAATCTGGACTGAAAGTTTCATTTACATATCATTCTCTTAAAGCTGCTTGAAGAGACCATCTTCTCTTTTGTGAAGAGTGAGCTGAAGAGGTTCCACAGGCTTTTGAGTGCAGATCCTGGAAGCTTAGAAAACCTGTGTGAGAGTGAGGAGGGGGTCACCACTGAAGAGGAGGAGCAGGAGAGGAGCAGCAGGGAGGCATTTCTGAAGATCACAGTGCACTTTTTAAGAAGTATGAAGCAGGATGAGCTGGCTGACACTCTGCACAGTAAGATTGAGACTTACCGTCTCAGTATTGTTATCGTTTGCATTTAGCATCTTATTTTTAGATCTACTAACTCAGAGCTCTTTTACAAGTCTACCCTTGAACTGTTGTATTTAATAGATGATGTATTCTAAGTGAGTTTTTTGCAAGTGCACCCATAGCCACAGCAAACCTTTAAAAATCCATGGTTTAGATAGGTTTCTTGCTCATCCTTATTTTTTTATTTGGTCATCTGGATAGCTGTCCTGCCAGACGAAGTGGCCAAATAGGGTTAGTCTATAAAATTAGCAGTCTGATGGTTTGAATGAACAAGGTAGCTGGAGTTCAACACATGAACTGTTTTTGTTAATGTGATTTTTAAGAACACACACAACTTACAATTCTAAAATTATGTTGACCCTAATTAGAAACTCAAACTGAACAATAATAAAAGGTACATTTGGCACAGAAACAACACTTTGCATTACCAAAAGAACACCATACCCATGGTGAAGAATGGTGGTGGCAGTATCATGCGTTGGGGTTGCTTTTCTTCAGCTGGAACTGGGGCTTTAGTCAAGGTGGAGGGAATTATAAACAGTTCCAAGTACCAGTCACTTTTGGCCCAAAACCTTCAGTCGTCTGCTAGAAAGCTGAAGATGAAGAGGAATTTCACCTTTTAACCCAGCAATGACCCCAAGCAAACATACAAATGAACAAAAGAATGGCTTCACCAGAAGAAAATTAAAATTTTGGAATAAGAGCATTAAAATATTTGGAAGACAAAAATGTAAATTACATAGAAGCTTAACTGGCACAAAATGCTCAAGTAAACAGTATTTAGCTCATTTTTAAAAGAATCCATAAAACTGGCAAACCTTAGAAGTTCAGGCAGAGGGTGCCACAACCTTAATTCACTGAATAAACACTCTTAGATTGCTTGACCTAAGTGAACTGGCTGAAGAGTGAAATTGAAGAAGCTCAGCTACGTATGAGGGAGCAGCTCTGTAAGTAGGGGGGAGAATTTTAAACTGGATCCTGAAATCGACAGGGAGCTGATTAGTGTGGTGTTCATGAAGAAACATCTCCAGGTCCTCTACAGAAACTGTGGATCTTGATTTGCAATTTTATTTTCAGGATCTTGAGAGCGCCTAGAAAACAAAATTCGTAAACTTCACATGGTCTGAAAGAAAAATTAATTCTTTCCCAAGGGCAGATATAAAATGCGTAACATGGAATTAAGCCCTGTGACACACAATGGGACAAAGGGAAGGAATTAGAAGCAAAGTCTTCAATAGTGAATAAGATCTGAATTATTTTAAAACTGTATCTGAAACTCCCACCCAGTTGCACAGTTGCATAACCTTTAATCAGGGTTTGATGGTCTGCTGTGCCAAATGCAGGATTGAAATCTGGAAATACTAAAGCATAACAATTACCTGCATCAGAGGCCATTAAAAGATCATTTGATAGTCTCCAAAGAGCGGTTTATGAAGAATGCATCTTTCAAAAACCAAACTGAAAATTGTAAGGAGGCAGAAGTTTTGGTGCAGGCTTATGTCTCAGTTTTATTAGCCAGGATACCCTGCTTAACTACCCCTTTGGACCTTTGTGTTTTGCACTTTTTTCCCCACTCTGATTTATTTTGCTTTCACTCATTTTTTTTTCACTCTTGCTTTCATCTGCATTTTAGGTGTAGGCACAACTATTTTGTTAAGTTTAGGCATTAAGAACTACTTATTTAGAGTAAGGAAAAGATCATGGTTTGGGTTAAAATATGCACCTCCACAACACTAGGCTTTCATTTTGAAAAATGACAAATTGAAAGTCAGAGACCTCTCTCATCAATGCCATAACTCGGTGCTTCATGCACTGCCTTGAAAGGACACTTTTGTATTAATTATTAGCGTGTAGTCATGATCTCTTTAGAAAACAAAGAAATCTGAACAGCTAAGTTACATCTAATTAGAATATCAGAGTTCCTCCACAGAAACACATCTTACATTTTGGGAAATATAATGTATAATACTAATAAATTCACATATTTCAGCTTTTCTGATTTAATTTGTCATTATGTTATTTAGACTGTCTTGAGGCAAGGTGCCAACACAATCTCAAATCTCATCTGAAGGAAAAGTTTAAGTATTTGGTTAAGGGCGCTCCTAAGGAAGGCAACCCTACACTTCTGAAGGAGATCTACACAGAGCTCTACATCACAGGAGGGGGAATGAAGAAGCCAGTGACGAACATGAGATCAGACAGATTGAAGCAGCATTCAAGTACCCAAAAACAATGGAAACAGTAATCAAATGTGAAGATATCTTTAAACCCTTACCTGGGAAAGGCAAATCACGCAGGACTGTTTTGACAAGGGGAGTGGCAGGTATTGGGAAAACCATCCTAACTCATAAGTTCACTCTGGACTGGGCTGAAGGAAAAGCTAACCAGGACGTGCAGTTTACGTTTCCATTCACTTTCCGAGAATTGAATTTTCTAAATGGAAAAGACGGTAGCTTAGTGGAGCTTATTCATCTCTTCTTTACTGAGACCAAAAAAGCAGAAATATGTGGCTTTGACAAATTCAAGGTCGTGTTCATCTTTTATGGTCTAGATGAGTGTCAGCTTCCTTTGGACTTCCAGAGAAACACAATCTTGACTGATGAGACTGAGTCCACCTCAGTGGATGTGCTTCTGACAAACCTCATCAGGGGGAACCTGCTTCCCTCCTCTCACCTCTGGATAACCACAAGACCTGCAGCAGGCAATCAGATCCCTTCCGAGTGTATTAACATGGTGACAGAGGTGAGAGGGTTCACTGACCCACAGAAGGAGGAGTACTTCAGGAAGAGATTCAGAGATGAGGAGCAGGCCGGCACAATCATCGACCACATCAAGACATCTCAAAGTCTTCACAGCATGTGCCACATCCCGGTCTTCTGCTGGATCACTGCAACCGTTCTGGAGGATGTGCTGAAAAGCAAACAGAGAGGAGAGCTGCCAAAGAACCTGACTGAGATGTACACACACTTCCTGGTGGTTCAGTCCAAACTGTCTAATGTCAAGTATCATGGAAGAGCTGAGACGGATCCACTTTGGAACACAGAGACCTGTAAGCAAATTCTATGGTTGGGAAAACTGGCTTTTGAGCAGCTGCAGAAATGCAACCTCATCTTCTATGAAGTAGACCTAATTGAGTGTGGCATTGATATCAGAACAGCCTCAGTCTGCTCAGGGGTGTTCACACAGATCTTTAAAGAGGAGCAAGGGATCTACAAGGAGAAGGTTTTCTGTTTTGTCCATCTGAGCATTCAGGAGTTTCTGACAGCCTTTTATGTCTTCCTGACTTTCATCAAGACTGGTGTTAATCTGCTGTCAGAATCACAATTACCATCATTTAAAAGTGTTGAAAAGCAAATCCTGACTAACACATCTCTACCAGCACGCTGTGGATAAGGCTTTACAGAGCAAAAATGGACACCTGGACTTTTTCCTCCACTTCCTTTTAGGCCTTTCACTGAAGCTCGGTCATACATCTTTGAAGGCCTACTCAAGCACAAAGGAAGCAGTTCAGAGACCACTCAGGAGACAGTCAAGTACATCAAGAAGAAGATCAGGAAGAATCCCTCTCCAGAGCAATGCATCAACCTATTCCACTGTCTGAATGAGCTGAATGATCATTCTCTAGTGGAGATCCAACAGTATCTGAGTTCAGGTAGTCTGTCCTCAGAAAAACTGTCTTCTGCTCAGTGGTCAGCTCTGGTCTTCATCCTGTTGTCTTCAGAGAAACAGATGGAAATATTTGACTTAAAGAAATACTCTGCCTCAGAGGAAGGTCTTCTAAGGATGCTGCCTGCTGTCAAAGCTTCTGTCAAATCTTTGTAAGTGAACAAAACTGAACTAAAAATTGTAATAAGATTTTTTTTTTACAGGCAAGTAGTTTAAATTGTTTTAACTGTAACTCTTCCTTAGGCTTTGTGGGTGCAAGCTGTCAGAGAGAAGCTGTGAAGCACTGGCCTCATTCTCAGCTTCCAGTCCTCTAATCTGCGAGAGCTTGACCTGAGCAACAATTACCAGCAGGACTCAGGGTTGACGATGCTCTCTGCTGGACTAATGAGTCCAAACTGTAGACTGGACGTTCTCAGGTTAGCTTATTATGATGCTATTATGAAATTATTACTGAATTCCAGAGAATTAACCAATAATTTTCTACTGTTTAATATAAAAATCCACCATCGTATATTGTATATGACAGAAAATAAGAAAGCACAATAGGCTCACTTTAAAAGAAAACAGAAATTATTTCCATTTACCGTCTCAGATTGATACACACCGGCCTAACAGAAGTCTGTTGTCAGGAGCTCTCATCAGTTCTAAGGTCCTCCAGTCTGAGAGAACTGGACCTGAGGAACAACAGCCTGCAGGATCCAGGACTAACACAGCTTTCTCCTGGACTACAAAGCCCACATTGTAAACTGAAAACTTTCAGGTGAGGATTTCTGATGTTGTAACCAGATACTCTGCAAGCAAAATGTATGCAGTGTTTAATCAGGCAGTTAACTGTAATAGCAGTTTGTACTACAATACCATATATTACTATGTTCCCTTTGCCTATACACAATCGGTAGTGTTTAAGAAACACTACTAGTTGGAAACTGAGCATAATCATTTATTTTCTGTATGTCTGCATGAAGGCTCAGTGAATGTAAGCTGTCACAGAGAAGTTGTGGGGATTTAGCCTCAGTTCTCAGCACTGAGTCCTCCAGCCTGACAGAGCTGGACCTGAGCAACAACAACCTGCAGGATTTAGGAGTGAACCTCCTCTCTACAGGACTGGCAAGTCCACACTGCACACTGAGAACACTCAGGTCAGCATGCCTCAGAAACTGAAACCTTCATCCCAGTAATGAAATGAAAGTGTTCTGTCAAGTGTGTGCTTTTTGTTTGTTTGTTTTTTTACCTGACATTACTTCATGTCACTTTTTGTTTTCTTAACTGTATTACTTAATTGCTAAAAAATACTGCTTATAGTCCTTTATTTTTCTGTGAAAACATGGTCAAGTAACATAAGTAGAGCTTAAATGCACAATGTAAAGTTGGTTTGTGTGGAGTTTCCTGGGAGTTTCATTACTCTTTTGTGCTCAGTAACAAATAAAGCACAACTAAACAATAGCCATATTTACATATTTTTTTTTATTAATTAATTAATTAATTAATTTTTCTCTTCAGACTCCATGACTGTGAACTCTCATGGAAATGCTGTGAAGCTTTGTCTTCCGTTCTCAGCCTACAGTCTTCTGACCTGAAAGAGCTGGACCTGAGTTACAATAATCTGCTGGATTCAGGAGTGAAGCTGCTCTCTGTTGGATTGAAGCATCCACACTGCACGCTGCAAACTCTCAAGTTAGCTCATATGCTTTTGCTCAACTATGCTTTTGTTTTTCTTATTGTTTGCTTGAAAAATATACAATTCGAAAGATTTTAGGACGAGTCCCCTCCCCTTCTTAATATACTGAAACATTTGCTACTCATTTCAAACAATCAGTGCTGAAAGAGCAGTTTCTCTTGATATTGCTATGTTGAATCAAACCAGCCTGACAGAGAAGTGCTGTGAGGAGTTTGCATCAGTTCTCAGCACGCAGTTTTCCAGTCTGAGAGTGCTGGACCTGAGTAACAATGACCTGCAGGATTCTGGAGTGATGCAGCTTCCTGATGCACCGGGGGGTACAACGTGTACATTAGAAACTCTATGGTAAGAAGAAAAGACAAAACCAGAAGTATAATGCACAGGGTTAATGCAGAAGAAAAAGTATTATACGAAGGTGGTCCATTGTATGGAGGACCAAAAGTGCCTAAATTAAAAGAAAGAAAGAAAAAGAAACAACTAAGAGTCACCTGATAAATTAATGTGCATTTAAATGTGGCAAAAATAAGATCAAAAATTACTGTAGTGGTATTAGTTAATTTATACACTGCGATAGATTGATATTTCTATTTTTGCCTGTATTTATTAACTTTAGATTAGCTTTAATTTAACATTCAAAGAGCCTACAAAAATATTTCGGGAATTTTACCTTTTAAGAGAAAATTCTTTTTAAGGGTATCTTACTATTACAGGGACTACACTGATGGGTTTGAACTATTAACATAAACATTAACATTAATTTTATTTTATTTCTATCAAGCCTGAGAGTGTGCAAATCGTCATTGATGAGCTGTGAAGCTCTGTCCTCAGCTCTCAAGTCATCTTCCTCTAGTCTCAGGGAACTGGACCTGAGCAACAACGACTTGCAGGATAAAGGAGTGGAGCTACTTTCTGTTGGACTCCAGAATCCAGACTGTAGACTGAAAAGTCTTAGGTAAGACTGCTCAGTAAGTAATTGCTTCTTCTTCTTTTTTTTTAAATATGTTTTTCAGTTTGATCACTTTTTCACTTTTTCACTTCTTTTTGTTTAGATTTTCTATAAAAAAGCATCTTTTACAAAGCTGATGGCTGTAGTTAATATATGGGTCTGCCAAAATTTGTTAATACTGTCATATACATTTATGACAAATAACAGCTTCGCATCTTTTTATGATCATTAAGGCTGTGTGGCAGTGAGCTCTCACAAAAAGCTGTGATTCTCTGTCCTCAACTCTGAGCGCCCAGTCATCTGACCTTAGAGAACTGGATCTGGGTAACAATGACCTGCAGGATTCGGGAGTGAAGCTAATTTCTGTTGGACTCGGGAGTCCACAGTGTTGTCTAGAAACACAGAGTTTGTCACTATGTTCAACTGATGACCTTTGAAATCTTCTTTATATGCAGGTTAATGCCAAAAAAAACACACAATATGGTACATAAGAGCTATGGTGCTTTGTAAGATGCTCCTTTTTCCGGGTGAAACCTGATGAAAGTCATAATCTGCAGCAAATGATGAAATTTTGAATCGAAGGAAATAACAAATTAACTAATACTTTACTACAGGGACATGGCTAAAGCGGTGGCGGCCAACGCTCCAAAATGTGGAGAAGTGTTGAGAATGTACAGGCTTAGTATTTATGTGTAATATTACTGTAAAAATATTGTGTCTTTAACAAATTGCACATGTGTGCATACATATGTAGGTTGTCAGGCTGTCTTGTCACAAAGGAAGGCTGTTCCTCTTTGGCTTCAGCGTTGAGCTCCAACCCCTCCCATCTGAAACAACTTGACCTGAGCTACAATCATCCAGGAGACTCTGGAGTGCTGCTGCTGTCTTTGGGACTGAAGGATCCACAGTGGAGACTGGACATTCTGAGGTCTGACGTGATGAATATTGTTTTATAGAATAGCTGTCGTTAGAGTAGGTTCCTGTGTGTTCGTAATTAAAGACAGCACAATGGTGAGGCTTTGTTTCTTCTTCTAGTGTGGACCATAAGCTAAAGCACCGGTTAAAATTCGGTCTGTTGAAGTGTAAGCGTTTGATTTTATATAAAAAATCAGCACATAGAAAAAGTCTGTTTGGAAAATTTATGTCTGCAGTGGGTTCTGAAAGTATTCACTTTTTTCATGTTGCAGCCTGATGCTTCAATCATTTAAATTCATTTTTCCCCCTCATTAATCTACATTCAGTACCCCATAATGACAAACTGAAATAAGAATTTTATGATTTTTTGCAAATTTCTTAACAAGAAAAAACTGAAATATCAAATTTACACAAGTATTCAGACCCTTTATTTAGTACTTATTTGCACCTTTGGCAGCACAGGTGCAAATAAGTACCTAACCCACTGTATAGTTATATCATGTGTTACTTGAACCTGTTTGCATCCTACTGAAAGAATGTGTCTTATCCTTTCCATCAGATGCATGTGAACTCACACTGGACCCAAACACAGCTCACAAAAAGCTCATACTGTCTAAGAACAAGAAACAAGTAAGACTTGTGACAGAAGATCAGTCATGTCCTTATCACCCAGAGAGATTTCAGTACTGGAAACAGCTGCTGTGTATGGACCGTCTGACTGGCCGCTGTTACTGGGAGGTGGAGAGAGAAGGAGGGGTTTTCATTGGCGTAAGTTACTGGAGAATCGGAAGGAGTGGAAAGGATGATGACTGGAGGCTCGGGTGGAACGAAAAGTCCTGGAGTCTGTTCTGCTCTGATGAATGTTACTCTGCTTTTCACAAGGACAAAGAAATAGATCTTTGTGGTCCCACGTCCTCCAACTCTAAAAGAGTGGCAGTGTATCTGGACTGGCCTGCTGGCACTCTGTCCTTCTACAGAGTCTCCTCTGACACACGGACTCACCTCCACACCTTCCACTCTACATTTACTGAGCCCCTCTACCCTGCGTTCAGGTTGGGTTGGCCCGGCTCTTCAGTCAGTGTGTGTACACTGACTGAAGAGCCGGGGTTCAGAGACGAGACGCCTAAGCCTTGATCCTGATAAAGATCAACCTTAGAAATTACGAGCATTTTCTAAGAGCAAGCATCTTAAAGAAATAGATACCACTCTCATATTTGTACTTTAAATAGGGATATACTACCAGATATCAGGTTTATGAATACATGGAGCAGTGAACTGATAATCCCCAACTAAGACAACTTGGGGTATAAACTTATAGAGTTCCCAAAGTAAAAAAAGGCTTCTGCACATGTATACAGTCAGTAAGTAATGGGAAGTAATGATGCGTGCCATTCCAAGCTCACCATTCACTGTCATTCTAGCCAAGAAGTTTATATACTGATTAAAGTGGAAGTATGTTAATGTCTAGATGACACTGATGGTACTGTTTGGAATGATCTGGAAGAAGTACACTTTAAGCAGGAAAACTCAAACTGTGAAAGGATATGACACCACAAGGAAGAAACCTGAAAAAAAAAAAACCCAAAAAACATCAGAGATCAAAATTACAGGAAGGAGAGGCACAGATAATGGCATCAGTGGACAGTTTTCATTGTTTTATCTCTGATTAAATTCACTAAAAAAAAAAGTTCTTTGTTTAGTCTAATGTCTTATCAGTGGCAAGGGCTAAGCTAAAGGACCAATAACAACAAGCATAAATCAGAGTAGCCCACGTTACTGGATGTCCCAAATATTTTTGACACTGTCCTCATGTGGCAGTTTACAGCTACAACATGCAGACTTGGGTCT
>VVAS01061229.1:12712-23593 GCA_015103295.1 Ptychochromis oligacanthus
CATACCCTAACTGACTTCACACACATTTCACATAAATTCCCATCCTCATGTTCATTCTGTCCGTGGATTCAAACCCTGGACCTTCCTGGTATCAAGAGACTGTAGCAACAACTGTGCTACCCTTCAGATTTATTCTTAAATTAAAATTACTTGAGTAGTCTACACATAGGCTTAAACTGAATATAATTAGGATTGCAGCAACATTTTTTTTTTTTATTTAAGTGGACTACGTTCACTTTCAAACTTGTGTTCACCTGTTGCTGAGCATGGAAGCTTCCAATGCAAGGTGAAGGTCAAATGACTGAGATAGCTGGGATCAATAGGCCATTTGTGCTGTGAAGTTTTCTGTCTTTTGACTAGCAATTGATTGTTCCAGCACTATTTGACACATGTCACTTCACTTGTTGCTTTCTCTTATCCTTCAGTAAAATGGCTAAGCTGGAAGAGCTGGAGGAGGTGGACCTGAGTGGCAACATGTTGAAGACGATCCCCACCACCATTATGAACTGCCGGCGAATGCACACACTCATTGCCCACTCTAACGCCATTGAAGTCTTTCCTGAGGTCATGCAGCTGATGGAAATGAAAGTAAGCCAGTAGCAATAACATATCATTTTGAGTCCCTAACCTTGTAATGCATGTGAATTTGTGTGAGTATTGACACTTGCCTTGGCTGTGGTCAGTGTGTAGATCTGAGCTGTAATGAGCTGAGTGAGATCACTCTACCGGAGAATCTGCCTCCAAAGCTTCAGGAGCTGGACCTCACTGGAAACCCTCGTCTCAGCCTGGACCACAAGACACTTGAGCAGCTTAAGTATGTCATTTTTTCTTTGTACTTCCATGTACTTTGGCAAAGTGAATCTGAGTTTTCGAATTTTTTTTTATCTTTAGTATTTTGTCCTTCAGAAATACTTTAAGTGGTTTTGGTCTCTTTATGCATCAACATGATACAGTGAATTTGATCTTGCTCATGCTTTCTTGTTTTTCAGTAATATTCGCTGCTTCCGTATTGATCCGCCTCCAACCTTTTCATCGAGTGAGGCGTCTAGTGGGCCTGCTGTGTGGAGTCATGGTTACACAGAGGCCTCGGGCGTCAAGAACAAGTAAGTACAATTCGATCAATGATGGAACAACAACCATCATCACACTCATCCATTGAAGCCTCACTAATCCCAACCTCTTGAGAGTGCACATCATTAAAGCCATGTGACTTAAATAAAGGAAATATTAAAGTAGTGCTTGTTGAAAACATGAGTCATGTACATACACATGCCCAAATATCTTGATGAGGGCTAAATTGCCAATTCAGCATTTAAAAGTGCATTCTGATGGCAAGTCTTCTATAACAGCAGTTCTGTTTTACAGTCAAAGGACTCATATAAGGTATTGTTTCCTTGGTTATTAGTGAATGGAGTAACATGATAAATACTTGAACAGGGGAGTTGTTGTCTTCGAAGCCCTCATTCTTTCCTCATAAAGCACATTCCTCTTTCTTTTCAGACTCTGTGTTGCGGCCCTTTCAGTAAACAGTTTCTGTGGAAGTCGTGAAGCTCTGTATGGTGTGTTTGATGGAGACAGGAATGTGGAAGTACCCTACCTTCTGCAGTGCACAATGAATGATGTGCTGGCAGAAGAACTACACAAAACAAAGAGTGAAGAGGACTACATGACCAACACCTTCCTCGTCATGCAAAGGTATGTAATAGATTTTGCATGTCTCTTCTTCATTATGTGTTTGGAATTTCTCATTTCTATTACAAAAACTCATCCTCTCGCCATCCTTCCTTCTTCTACCCCTGCAGGAAGCTTGGAACTGCAGGACAGAAACTGGGTGGCTCGGCAGCTCTGTGTCACATTCGCCATGACCCCACTGACCCTGGTGGCTGCTTCACCCTCACAGCCGCTAATGTGGGAAAGTGCCAGGCCATTCTGTGCCGTGATGGAAAGCCGTTGTCCCTGTCACTTCTTCACAATGTAGGGCTTGAGGAGGAATACCGCAGGATCAGGCAGCACAGAGCTATTATCACTGAGGTAGAGATCTTTGAATAAGTAAATAAATAACTACTTGAAAATTGGTGTAAAGTACATTTATGCAAATGTAGTATTGCATGCATCCTGCATGAGCACTGTGTTGATTTGTACTATATACTCTTTTTACTCTTTTTCCATAGGACAACAAGGTGAATGGTGTGACTGATTCTACACGAATCATGGGCTACTCTTTCCTCTACCCTTCTGTCATCCCTTGCCCCTACGTGCAGACAGTCACTCTCACCCCTCAGGATGAGTTCTTCATTCTGGGTAGCCGTGGCCTGTGGGATGCTGTGTCCCCCACTGAGGCTGTGGAGGCTGTTCGCAACGTCCCCGATGGCCTGGCTGCTGCTAAAAAGCTTTGCACACTGGCGCAGGGCTACGGCTGCACCGACAGCCTCAGCGCCGTCGTGGTGCAGCTCAGTGTGAGTGAAGACTGCTGTTCCTGCTGTTGTTCTGACCCTCCCCAGCCACCTCCTAGTCCCGGCTTGGGCCCTTATCCTCCATCGTCCTCTGCCATCAAAGAGAGACCTTCAGATGGCTCCCTCCCTGTGCCCCCTTCCTCCTGCAGTGAAATCAGCAGTGAGATTAGTACCAGTGAGATGAGCAGTGAGGTGGGCTCCACAGCCTCATCCGACGAGCCTCCACAGAGCTCTTTGGTGTTACTGCAGGAGCAGCCCCACCACCCTCACCTCCACTTGCACCATCAGGCCCACTTGCTGCCTCTCCAGCACCAGCAGGCCCACACAAGTACCCAGCCCTGCCATTATCTGTTTCCAGGTTCAGAGCTGCCTTCCTCCCGAAGCTGCTGTGGCCTCCACCCTGCCTGTTTAGCACACTCCTTTCAGAGGCAGCTGTCTAGTGCCACCTTCTCCAGCGCCCTGTCTGACAATGGGCTGGACAGCGAGGATGAAGAGCCCATCGCTGGGGTTTTCTCTAATGGGAGCCGTGTGGAAGTAGAAGCAGATGTTCACTGCCTGAAAGCAGAGTCCACCTTGTCCTCATCACCCCAAACACTGGTGCCCTCATTCTCCAGTCAGGAACACAACTTGCTCACACTTCCCCCACCACCTCCACCACCATGCACCCCAGAACCCCTAGAGGAAGGGGTTGACATGAGCCATGGGGAGGTTGAGAACGGGATTGAAAGGGATGAGTCGTGTCTGGGAGTCGGAGTGGGATGCGGGGATGGAGGACAGTTAACAGGCAAGAGAAGGATTAACGGGTCCGTGGCACGCCAGGAAAAGAGTCACAACCTTATCGAGGTGGCTGCTGATGCTCCTTCTAAGAAGTCCGGGGGTTACTTCACAGCTCCAGCCCAGCCTGACCCGGATGACCAGTTCATCATCCCACCCGAGCTGGAGGAAGAGGTGAAGGAAATCATGAAGCAGCATCAGCAGAAACAGAAGCCACCTGGGAACGATCAACCCACAGACTACTACGACACCCCTCTCTGAACAGCAGCACCACCGACTTCGGACTCATCTTCTTTACATTAACCTAACTGGTCTGATTTTCCTATATATGGACACAAACAAATGAGATTCCACTAAAGGCTGTAAAACGCACATTGAAAAGTTTCATCAAGCTTTCTCTACATAGCCTCTCTTCTCCACACAGCCCTGTCATTGGAGAAACATGCACTGTAACCTGCTCCACTTATAGAATAAAACAAGCAAATGAGCCCTTTAATGATTATCAATTCTCCTGAATAGCCTGTGGACGCAGCTCCTAGTGTCCATGGTTGTGCCCTTCTCACAGACTGTGTAACATTATTTTTACATTAGACAACCAGCTGAGTATGTAATCAACACTAGTCTCTTTGCAATAGCATTAGCTTGCCACAACACTTGTTAATATGAATAACAATTCAATGGTTTGTTTGTTTGTTTTGTAAGAACTTACCATATCTTTTAATGTGAAAGCAGTGAAGTTTCTGAAAGAACCTTTTAAAAGCAGAGACATATAATCTTTTTATTATCAGTGAACTATGTTGAATGGTACACCATTAATACCACACCTAACTGTTGTAGATAGGGCACTTACAATACTGTATTTCTTCAGTAAATCATGGCTCTTGGCCTGTAAAATGGCATAGAAATTTTTTGTAGAAATTTGCAATACTAACTCCTAGGAGTTGCATACTCTTTATGGTGACTCAGTCACTTTTACTAATCTTCTCTGAGAGAAATGGTGATTTTTTTTTTCCAATGATTGTAAATAAGAGAAATGTTGTATACTGATGCTTTTAAAGGAACTGCGTACCTGTATGTCGGTGAAAGTTTTAGTGGTGGGGAGGATGTGTTGTTTGCTGTTATGGAGGTGTCACCCTCCCTTTCCCCTTCATCTTACAGTGTAAACCCACAAATATGACACACACATGCGGACACATACACATATACACACACAGACACAAACACAAATGTAAATGTGCAGTTGCAGGTCAGAAAACCCAACATTCCATGCAATATAACTACACTAAGTTGCTCTGGTTTGCTCCACTTTGATTGTGATGTCATGTAGTCATCACTGTATCTACTGAACACTAATAGACAGATCTTTGCATGCACACACATACATGCAGACATAACAGGCACACAAACACATATACATGGGCACTCACAGTTAATATTAGTCCCACCTCCCTCCTGCAGTAACTGTTATCACCGGCATGACTGTGTCAAGTTCAGTAATACAAACAAATATATCCACATGGAAAAGAAACAACACAAATGTTCCTGTCTTTGATATAATAAATTTTAAATTTGTGAATATACATGTTGTCTAGGACTGTTTTTTAACAAATGAAGTGATTTTTTTCTAACACAAAAACAGAATACAGAACATCTTTTAAAATAATTTATTTGACACAGTAATGATAATGATACATTGCTCTAGTGTTTTTCCACTGAATGACCAGCAAGGGGCAATCTAATGTAATGTTTTGATCCTGCATGGAACATAAAAGCCCTATTTCTATATATCCAAAGTCTGGTTTATACAGTATTTATACAGAGAAAGAAATCACATTAAACAGTTTAATTTATTTTACTCAAAGTCCGCTTTTTTCCTGTGTTCTTCTGTTCACCAGGTTGTCACTGGGAGGTTCAGGGCCTCTTAAAGTTTCTAACTGGCACCCATGTTTGCCATGACTACATCATCTTTGATGCGTTTTTTATACTTTTTCTTCACGCAGATGACACTGACTACTGTAACCACCAACATTACTCCGAGTACAGACAGAGAAGTGGCAAGTGCAAGGGTGGTTTTATCACTGTTGGACCCCCTGTACTGACATCTGTGCCCGTAGTACCACCAGTCATCACCCACCTCACACCTGGACACCAGGGGAAAAGGACGAACATGAGAGACAGAAATCATACTTTAAGGTTTTCCCACTATTCAGAAAGACAAGGTAGATGATCATGATGGTGGAAATGACTGAAAACAATGCACTGTGGAACAACTGATAGTTTGATGAGACTTCATCCAGACGAAGTGTGGTTCTGGGATATCATGCATCACTAATGTGTGCTATACCTACAAGCGAAACATTTTATTTTTTGTATTTTAAATGTTGAATACTATAAGGTCTTCAAAGGACATTTTAAGAAAAACATTTATGTGCTTTCTTGCCAAGAGTGAAATGAAACCGTATTTACCATATGGTTAAATATGTATTCTAGCTACATATTTACCATATGATGAAGATGTAACAAGAATCAAAGACTGAAAACAAGTGGAACCATCTTCCCTAGCTCTGTCTAAAGGTAACAAAAAGTTAGTAGGCATGGCAAAGAAATAGTCTCAACAAGCAAAATATATCAGACTTGCAGTCTGGTAGATGAATTTGCTGGGATGTCAACTCCTGGCATTGTGGCATTGTGTTTACAAGCACTTGAATGCTCCAGACCAGCAAACTGCCAAAATGTCTGATTTTATAGAGGTGGTTGGAGGACCACAGGACTGCATAGTTTCCGATGAAAACTTTCTTTTTCACTTGACTGTTCATAACTTGAATTTTTTTTTTATTACATTTTTTTTAAGGTGCTGGTAGATGGATTTTGTTACCTTAGGGCAAACCAAGGCTAATTGTCCCGTTTCGAGTCATTGTTCACAGCAACATGAACACCATATATGCCATATATGTCTTTCTGTCAGCTTTATATTAAACAAAAATACATGGTGTCATCATCTCATCAAACTATTGATATATGAAGAATAATACTACGCACTATAATTGTAACTTTAGAAGATTTGAAGTCCAATTTAAAAATTGGACTGCTCAATTTTAATTTTTAAAAGTGAGGCCTCTGATAGACTGTACTGAAATCAATTTGAAGTTGGATAATTCAACAGACATCCAATTCACAAGAGCCACACATTTTAGTATAAGTCTGAAACCAGTGGGTCAGCTTATATGGATGCTATTGAGAAAAAAAAATGTATTTGTGCAAAAAAATTGTATTAAAAAACAACAATTGCACTAATAGAAAATCTGAAAGTGTGCTACTTCAGTGGGCCATGAAGCTACACATTTTCAAACAGATTTTGGGCCATATGTCATGTGGTCACATAAGTAAGTGAAATGGAAGCTATTTAAAAACAAATCTATTCCATTGTTGCCAAAATTGGACAACATATAGATATGATATTAAACTGTGCCTTTCCTGGTTAATATTCATGAAAATAAATATATATAGCCAAATTCACAATTAAAGTTTTAATTTTACAAAATTTTCTATTATATATAAAACTATCATGTAAGTTAGGATAGATACTGAAAACTATGCAACATTTTAATCAGATTAATCAGAATTCATTTGTAGATGGGGTAGGGCATGCTCAACCTGTTGGGTGCAGTCAAAAGTGCTCACCTGCAAGCAACTTTTCCTTCAACCATGACACAGACACCATCATTCTGGCACTGGACATTGTAGCAGACATCAGAAGGTGCAGTGGTGATGGTTTGTGAGGAATTGGTGACAGGTTGTAGGGTTGTAGGAGGCACGGGCTGGCTCCCTGTTAAATTGGAGACGTCTGAAGAAGAGCAAATGAGATAGCAGTTAACGGATCCATGTGAAAGAGCCAATTGACTGCATTTGATTACCTCTTGTGATAAGTGATTGACCAGAAGGTATATGAATCATGGATGTGATCATGCATGCTGAATTACACAGTCCTACTTATGCTGCTTGCTAATTAGCATAGAAGAGTATGGTATAATTAATAAGTAATTAATAATATATGACAGAATAGGTGTCAATAGCTAACATAAAGTATTAACATTTTGAGTAATACTTTTCATTTTTTATATATCTGGATACACAGAATGTTTCTTATGTTGAAGTCTGTTGAATTTATATAATCTGGTGCTTTTACCCTCCATGGTGAGGAGGAAGATGGCGTCTCCTCCCTTGATAAAATCCCTGCTTTTAGCTCTGAGATGGGTGAGATACACCGGAGTTCCAGCGCCTGGCCCTCGGAAATACTTTGATCCGTCTGTGTCTGTGACCTCAACGCCGACCTTACGAGGATCATCCCAGAAAAAACTGTCAGAGTCTGTTAAAAAATAATGTTAAAAGGGTGTATAAATGTTGTATTACAGCAAACACAGTGATTTTATGATTTGTTTGTAATTTGCAAACAATTTCTGTGTATCTTTTGTTAAAAGTTGAAATAACTGCACCTGTTGCCTTCATGTTGGGGTCAGTGGTGACACTGCGCTGGTTGGACATGCGCTTTTGGATGTGTGGGTGCTGGTCCATTAGCATCATGGTTATCTGTTTCCAAGGACATGGCCACGTCTGTCCTGTGTCCCCTGCACAGGCCACCAGATGAGCATAGGCTGACAACTCGCCCGGGTAGCCCGCCTTACCGCTGGGGTACAGCTCCATTTGGAAGGTATAACCCTCTTTAGAGGTGAATGGGGGGCTAAAGATAGGTGTGTTTGTTGGGGTGTTTTCCATAACATGACTGAAGTTTTTAACTCGCCAAATAAACTCTGGGCAGGTGGTCTCAGAAAGGTTGATGTCATCCAGAGACAGTCCCCCTGATGGGGACCCAGAGCCCACTTTGGTCCCTTCAAAGACTACGCGGAATTTTGTTTTGGCATCTAGACTCACGTGGTGCAGTTGCCAAAGCTCCTGAGGGGACCCTGTTAACAGCACATGAGGTATATGCACTGAATTTATTGAACAATACGTGTGCAATGCTTACATTTCAATATTCTGATAGTGGATTGTAACAGAAATAGGATTTCACCATCTATGGTCTTTATAAAGCGCAGTCTTCCATTGGGATTAGCTTTGTCATACTCTCTGACATAGATCTTCAATGTGTCGCTGGGCCCAGCGCTGTTGTAATAGAAGAACTGCAGACATTGGTAACCTCTTTTGGGATAAAGGAGTCTGCTTTCCAGCAGAGCTTTGTCCCCAGTGTTGGCTGTGCCAGTGCTGAAGTGCATAAAATACCCAGATCCTAAAAATATAAAGGTCACATAGTTAATAAGTCAGTATCTAAGCCTTTTT
This sequence comes from Ptychochromis oligacanthus, assembly GCA_015103295.1. NCBI lineage: Eukaryota > Metazoa > Chordata > Actinopteri > Cichliformes > Cichlidae > Ptychochromis > Ptychochromis oligacanthus. Next base: position 21,274 of record VVAS01061229.1, read on the forward strand.
GCATAGTGAATGGAAGGTGTACAAAAGATTATTAAAGCCAATCTACGGCTAAAATTGAAAGCTTCAGTAGGTTCACATTTTTTCAAGTCCATCTCATATTCACATAAAAGGATCATTTAGTATTAAATGCTGATGTTGTGTTTCTATGAATATCTTTTTTCAAATCTACTATGTAGAGAAGGAACAATCAGGGGGACCAGTGAGTGTTTCAGTGTACAAACAGGTATAAGAATATTGTTTTAAGACAGAATTGTAAAAATGTGAACGTATCTTTTCATGTAGACTCACTCCAAGTTCATTCTCACCAGTGCATTTGCCCATGTTAGAGTAGTCGGTGTCAGGCCCTCCAGCAGCTTTTGTAACCCTGACCCAGTCTGCCTGATCCCCTTGTCCCTGTATGATACCACAGATGTTTTCACGTTCAAAGTCACATGAGTCCAGGAAGGTGGACCCTTGAGCTGCAGAACACATTTCATAAACACACATAAATAAGTGTAGGAGTACTTTGAACTGCAATATGCTGGGGGAAAAAAAAAATCGAGATAAGCCATCTCAAGATTCAATGGAATTATCCGGAATAAAACATGAAGTTGAACAGTTCAGTACTGCAGGTTCAGGACAGGTTCTTTTATGTTAGAGAAAATCAAATAATGCTTGGGTGCTCATTGTTGAATCTTACTGCAGTTATAGAGGCGGTTCAGCTTGAGCAGGTCACTGTCACTGAACTCCATACGCTGGCCAATGACATCACTGAAAGCAGGGATCTTTGTGACAATGGTGGGCTCAGTGCTGTTACGAAAAGCATTTTTACTGTAGTGCATCATGGAGCCATAGTCGTAGGGGACACCCAAAGAGCTAGAGGTGGTGTCATTATAGGTGTTAAAGTTGTGTTCTTTACCTGCAACAGACATAAATAAAGGTGCCGGTGCAGTTTCATCCGTTATCACATTGTATTATTCCATCATCCAAATGACACTGCTCATAAAAGATGCTTATCAACAGGTTTCAAAGATTGCTGATATACCAACGTACTCTGTACTTTCATCACAGACTTCAAAAATGCATTTACTGCATTAACCAATTAAAGCGTACAGGTGTTGATATTTTGATCTTTTGCTTATCTTATTAAAATGCAAGCCAGGATACTATGATAATATTTATCCAAACAGAAGTCATAAAGAAGACACGCCATAAAGGGATAAATACTTTATGAGAGTGTGATAGTAGTTTGGTTGTAGTTGGTTGCGTAAATAGCAGTGAGTGTCAGTACCCTCTGTAATGCGGTCCCACATGATTGCGACATAATCGTCACGGTCTGCCCTGGACTGCTCATGCCAGAAACCCAGAGCATGGAGGAACTCATGTTCAATGGTGGCGATGCGGTCACAGTTTGTCCCTATAGACAGTTGCTGCTTCCCAACTTTCCGGTTACCAACAGAGGAGAAGCAGCTTTTTTGAGAGAAAATGAGGCTTTTGTGAACATGAGATAGAATCTACAATGTCTTCTCTCACATACTTTTCTTATAATCATAAAAATACAGAATACATACACTCACTGGCCACTCTGTTAGGTACACCTGCTCAACTACTCTTTAATGCAAATATCTAATCAGGCAATCACATGGCAGAAACAGTACATTTAGGCATGTAGGCATGGTCAGGATGACCTGCTGAAGTTCAAACCAAGGATCAGAATGGGGAAGAAAGATGATTTATGTGATTTTGAACATAGTTGCTGGTGCCAGATGGGCTGGTCTGAGTATTTCAGAAATTGCTGATCTACTTACTGGGGTTTTCCCACACAACCATCGCTAGGGTTTATAGAGAATGGTCTGAAAAAACAAAAAAAAAAAGAAACTATGCAGTGAGCAGCAGTTCTCTGGGCAAAAATGTCTTATTGATGTCAGAGGTCAGAGAAGCATGGCCAGATCTCTTTGAGCTGATAGGAAGGCAACAGTTACTTGAATAACCACTGGTTACAACCAGCAAATGGGCTACAGCAGCAGAAGACCACACTGAGTGCCACTCCCATCAGCTAAGAACAGTAATCTATGGCTACAATTTGCATAGTTTCACCAAAACTGGACAATAGAGGATTGGAAAAACATTGCCTGGTCTCATAAGTCTCAGTTTTGGCCGTAACATTAACATGGTAGGGTCCAAATTTCGCGTAAACAACATGAAAGCATTGATCCATCATGCCTTGTATCAATGGTTCAGGCTGGTGGTGGTGGCATAATGGTGTGGGGGATATTTTCTTGGTAAACTTTGGGCCCTTTAGTACCAACTTAGAATCTTTTAAACACCACAGCCTACCTGA
>VVAS01061233.1:0-16466 GCA_015103295.1 Ptychochromis oligacanthus
GTGTATGCAATTTCTCATGCTGAATTGGTGCCACAGTAAAGTGAAGGCAAATTCTTTGAATTTCCTTCCCAGTGAGTGTTCTACTCACAAATGCATGGAATGAGAGTAATGTCAGCTGCCTGTGGATAAGAAGTTGCTGTGTATTGCAGTAGGTAGTCCACTCCCCAAGAGAAGGGAAAGTGTCTGAGATGCTGGATGCGACCTCTTTTCTCAGCTTTGCTGTTGTTCCTTTGTGCACGAGTTCCCTGGAAGAGCCTCATTTTGAAATTGTATTGTTTTTAGATAAAGCTAAAAGCATGTAAACATGTCTCGATGCTACTGTTGTAAAGGAACTGCAAAGCTTGCCACTACTTTAATCACTTCCCCTGTCTGTCCCCGGCTGAAGGAAAGAGTTGATGGGGAAAGATCCGATTTCCTTCACCAAACTGTCACCTTGTGGGTTTCTGTAAAGCAGACATACTTTAAGGAGACTAGCAGACAGCTGTTGCTGTCTCTTTTTCTATAGTTATGTTAGTAGATGAAGGGATGGCAGCAGGGACAGTTGTAACACAAGGAGAGGTGCATCCCTTGGGTGTTAAGTTTAGAAAGAGGACAAGAGCCAGGGGAAGCAGAGCATGAAAAGAGAGAATGAGATGCAAGCAGAGATAGTGGATCTGAGGAAGAGCCAGAGGAAATTATCTGATTGGGTTTTAATGACAGCAAGTAACTAGAATAAAATCAAGAAGCTCAGCAAAACTCAGGCTAGACTTGAAGGTTGGGTCTGGATCAATGATTACTGCTTTCATTTAGATAAACGCTTCACACATATAATTATAACTCTCATGTCATGCTTAACCATGCAAGTCTTGCGTAAAATGATCAGTATATTATGTCTATATTGACACTGATCTTTCCAAAAATTAAACCCACTCAGTGTATTACATCATAATTCAAAAGCAGCAGCTTTCAAATGATTCTAATAATTAATTTATTTACAGTTTATTCAGGGAGAATTTACATACATATATTGATCACATAGTATCAGTTACTGTCAACCCACAGGTGTTAGTCTTATCAAACCCATTCCAGTCGACCCCTTAACGAAATACAGTATGTCATGCTGTTCTCTGCACGTCCACAGAGTAATGCTACACTCACAATAGCACATGTGCACCCAGTCTATGAATCATTAACCATCTGCTGGTTGGGTGGAGAGGGAGGAAGGGATGACAGTGAGAAAGCGAGAACACAGAGCAAAGTCTGCTTTTTTTTATTGCATCTCCAAGACCCTAAACAAAGGATCTGTTTAGCTGCCTGCATCATGATGGGAAGACTGGAAGGCATGATTGGATGCAAGAACAGAGAAGCCCACTAATCAGCTATGGTGGCTAGGCGAAGTTGATACTGATGGGGTTTTTTTTACACCAGATCCTCCAGAAAATCACCAATAATGGTCAGTTTTTTTGAAAGGGGTTAAGATGACAGTTGTTTGTGTTGTCGTCCTCTTTACATCCACTTAGCCACACTGTGACTAAGTGTATGTAAATTTGCAATACCTGAACTTTTCGAAAACTGGAGTAATAATCCAAATAACTAAATAATAAGTCAAATACATTTTAAAACTGTATCCTCTTTGGCATACAAACCCAGGTCTCCTGGTGGAAAGTCTTGCGTTTACATAACCACCATGTCACCTATCCCTGAAAGTGGATTGGATAGAGAAAAAATATTAATATTCTTATATATTCTGAATCATGCCTACATTTGGTGGTGTAAATTAGCAAGAGAATTACAAAGTCCAAGTTCACCTGCAGTGACTGTTCAAATTTAAAGCTGAACCAATAAAACCACCATAGGGTATTACAAAAATTTCATTTGGAAATACCAAAGACATGTTAAAAAGAAAAAGAAAAGAAATTCTAAATGGTGTCTCCATTAACTACTTCAACCACCCAATAGAGAGTTGACATAGCTTTAGCAGAGTAAGTCATTTTTAGCTATGCTATATAGCTAGAATGGCTTAAAAATAATTTTACTGCCCAACTAAAAAATCTCAACACCTATTTGATTGATTGAGTTTAAATTTTGTGCATTTGTGGTCCCCAGAGGTTGAATCCTATGTCTTAATTTCAAATAAAAATGGACAAGCTGATAGGTTGTTTGATTTTTTTATTCCATGTGTCAGTTTTGGTATTATTTTACCATACTGGAGTGTGAGGAACCAAGCTATGAGGTAAGAAATACTTTCTTTATACCAAGTGTTTGGAAATCCCTATATTGCAACAGCCAAAACATGAGCGTTTTAGAAGACCATGGAAGGAAGGAAGGAAAGAAAAGAAAGAAAAGGACAAACTCAGTTAAGCAGAAAATACACAAAAAGCGATGACAACTTCCCTCTGCAATTAATATGGACACATTCCACAGCTAACAACTGCGCAAGAAACATAAGTGAATTTTAAAACAAACGGGTTTCATTATACCCACAAAATGCAAAAACAATTTACAAAAAGTTGAATAATAACTTCTGGGTCCATACAAGAAGGCAAATAAACAGAACTAAATTCAAGTTGTAATGCTAACACAGGATAACAAAATAAAATAAATTCAGACCAAACAATGCACAAAGGGGAAGTGTCATAATCACAAGAACTATAAGAGAGGACTCAATAGCAAGACCCACAGAGACCAGTGTAAGTTTAACTCTTTTATTTACACAAGCAAGATTGCAGTCAGGATTTAGGTGAGTGATTTCAAATACATTTTTTGCAGCACAGGGGGCCCAACAGTGGAGCACCAAGGAACTGCCAGAAAGAAAGAACAGGTTAGTGGTGTTTCCAGTGAATACAAGGAATGAGTTATGTTCTGAATATTTTGGATCAAGTTCTTACTTGGGTTTCTTTTCTGAGCTGCAGGTGGGAGAGGCAGGTTCCAGTTGGTTTCAGCGATTTTTACCGGTTTCAGTGGAAAGGATGCAGAATTTAATGGAGTAGTCAGAAACACTCTTATTGCCTTGGTGCAGGTTTAATAAATGCTTTGCAACTTTTGGGTGGTCAAGCACTTTCTTAAGCCTGGCTAGGAATTGGACATAAGGAAAAGTTTCAATCAGATTTGAGATTAGGAATGCTTGTACTCATTGCAGTGCTCTCCCCTTCAGTAAACTGACACTATATATACAGTGTCAGATTGATCAGAGACAGAAGAGATTGGAGTGCAGCCAAAGTGAGTGAAGACTGAGGCAACTTGGCATTTATCATTTGGAGCGCATTACTGTCTGCTGCTGTTTGACCAGAGAGGGCAAACAGCACCATTCATGTGGCGGCCGGGTTTGCTGAGTCCATTGAGCTGCCAGATTGTCATAATCTTGCCATAATCACAAGAACAAACGGACTCAAAAGCAAGACCCACAGAGACCAAGACAAGTTTAACGCTTTTATTAACACAAGTGTCTGATTGTTGGGGTTCTCTGTCCATATTTTAGGGTCTTTACCCTAACACATAAAGCGCCATGAGGCGACTGTTGTGATTTGGCGCTATATAAATAAAACTGAATTGAATTGAATTGAAAAAAAAAGCAAGATTACAGTCAGGATTCAGGTGACTATTCAGGTAAATATTTTGCAGCATAGGGGGCCAAACAGTGGAGCACCAAGGGACTGCCAGAGAAGAGAGAATAGAAGAGGTAAGTGGTGTTTCCTTCATCCAAGGACTGAAATATTCAATTCAATTTTATTTATATAGTGACAAATCACAACAACAGTCACCTCACGACACTTTATATGTTTGGGTAAAGACCCTAAAATATTAAACAGAAAACCCCAACAATCAGACGACCCCCTATGAGCAAGAATCTGACGATAGTGGGAAGGAAAAACTCCCTTTTAACAGGAAGAAACCTCCAGCAAAACCAGGCTCAGGGAGGGGCAGCCATCTGCCGTGACCGGTTGGGTTATTTGGGTTTCTTTTTGGAGTTGTAGGTGGGCGAGGCAGGTGACAATTCCTGGGAACAGAAGAGGTGCAGAGTGGGCAGGCAGGTGAGTATTGACAAAGAGTTGCCAGCCCTTTGTTTGCAGGTCTAACTCAAGGTAGGGGGACAACAAGGGATTTCTTCAGATTGCAGGAAACACAAATACACCCAAGGCACAACACCTGCGGGACCACCACAAGGATGACAACAATCAAGGTTTCAGCTGGGCTTTTATTCCAGAGGAGTAATGAGGAAATGGGAAGCAGGTGTGCAGGCTGGCTCAGAAAGCAGGACAGCCCCACCCATGGGTGGAGCAGCAAGCCAGGGCACTGCCCACACTCCACCTGAGAGCAAGAAAGAAAGCAGGAGAGAAGGAGAGACAGAAAAAAGAGGAAAGAGGCAGAAAAGGGAGCAAGGACTGTGGGAACCATGACAGGAAGCTAAATAGTGGCTGATCAGACCAATGCTATAAGATTAACTAGCTACAGTACAATGAAACTAAAGCAATAGGTAGTTTAATAGTTACTTTAACTTAACATCAGACAAATCCAAAATAACTAAATACATAACTGTCAAAAATAATAATAATTTAAAAAAAAAAAACGTATTTAAAGTAAATAATTCCAGTTATGCCCTCATGTTGTGACAACACTTGGTATATTCCAGTTAGCACTGCAGCACTACTAAATACAGAGGCCTGTACTACCAAGCAGGATTTAGGCGTATCCAGGTAACTTCAGGGTTAACCTTAAGTTTTCAGTATTAGGATGGTGCTTTCCTCCTTACCAGGGTACATTGCCATGGTAACTTGTGCTGCAGACCTAACCTGCTCCAGAGCAAGTTATGTTCAAGATAAGAGAACAGCAGGTATGAAATCACAGAGTACTGACCAATCAATTCTCTGAAGAATACCATTACTGAAAGATCTCTCAGACCTCGGTGTGAGGAGACTAAGAGAGTCTAAAGTTTGTTTATGAGCGTCTAAAATCTTTGTCTTTCCCTGATGATCATAAGTAAGAAATAGCCACCATTGGCATTGGCAGAGACGATTTGGTAAGTTCTTCATGGGTGCAACCCACATATTCAACTCTGCTCCTCAATTTGCCTTACAAATGTGGCACCATTTAAAGGGAGATAAACAGGTTTTCCAACTGTATGAGATTTATTACCAAGAAGCACTGTTACAACAAAGAAGTAATCGACCAAACACAAATTTCCTTACTTTTTGTGCTAAGTTTATAATTCTCTGCTAACAAACACTTCTTCCATTTGTGTTTAAAGCACTCTGGCTTGCTATTGTTACTTAATTTTTGCATGCTTCTTGCATCTTGATATCATATTGATGATTTTGTCATACTTAAGTTCTTTTTTCCTCTGAGCAAGCTTTCATGCTTAATCCCAACTTACCCCAACTTTCCGAGTCATTGTAGCACCGAAATTATATCAGAGATTTAAACAAGCTCCTATATGAATTTTAGCATTCTCATGTTCTCTGTTTCGTAAAGCAGTTATCAAAGTTAAATGATATAACAAAGATACAAGACTGTAACTCGAGGTGTTAATTACGCACCCTTTGCTGATTGGAAATCACTTTCATCCTGTGTCGTGATTAGCTGTCTTACATATTCTTTATGTATGAGATCCAGAGCATCCTTCTGTAGAACTCATTCTCATGTGCTTGTAGCATGCATTTATCCATAAGCAAGAGGGGAGATTACCAGGGTACTGTAGAGGTTAATCTTCCCATGCAAACTGATAATGGAATGTAAGGTTCTTATCAGTTAAAAGATCTGTAACCACAATGTACTGTAGTTGGCCATGTGACTATAGGGATGGCAGCATTCGTGGGTTAAACCATCATTTCAGTCCAGACTGAATATCTCAACAACAAATTCATTGGATTGCGTGAAATTTTGTCCAGGCATTTATCGTTCACAAAGAGAGTTCTTTCCACGTGACACCACAATAAGGTGGTCTTTGAGTTTTTATCAAAATATTTCTACAATGATCGGATAAGAAGCTGGCTTTATACTCACCTTGGGGTGTGACTGTTTAGAACAGCTCTAAAAATGCTTTTGACATGGTGTACAAACCAATTCTGATCAAGCATTTAGTGTTCCAAATTAATCACAGTAATAAAGTGTTGCTTTAAGAGGGTCTACTTGTGCTTGTCTTAAAATTGAAATGAGTAGTGAGTCGGTCTTCATTGATTCAATGAACAGATGCCTGGATATTTACTGATTCTTAAACTCCGAGGGTCTTCTTTTGATCTCAGTAAATGTAACAGTTGTCTTTTTTCTTGATTAGTTCATAAACATTCACTGACAGGAGTAAATAGATGCTCTTACAGGCTTCAGAGTATATAGGGCCACTGTGGTTCCTTGAATTATTTTTTGTGGGGGAAAAAAAACAACAAACAAAAACAACAACAACAACAAAAAACGCCGCTCCTCCTTTAGCAGATGTCGGATTGCAGGGTCTTTTTGTAGCCTGTAGTGAAAAGGGCTTATTTTAAAATATTTATCATTTATTTCGCTTTCTTTTAGCATTTATTCATTCATTCACTTCAAAATATGGAATGCGTGCGTGCCCAGGCTTTCATATACAGCTGTATAGCATGATTTAAAATATGGTGCTTTCAGTCACAGCCAAGGGAAGCGTCAGTGAAAGAAACTACTGATCCAGTTAACGACAGTGATGATTCAGTGTACTCAAAATCAAAGACTCATTCATGTACTGAACTCCTCCAATTCAGTTGGTGAAATATGCGAGATTTGTGAGGCCAGAACATTGCAGGAATGCTAAAAGCACTGCTGACTAAATTAGTAGGTATAAATATGTGTCACTGAGTGCTGACTCAGACAGGGTGAGATGCGGAAATGAATGACATCCATGACAAATGGTATAATTCATAGGTACCATATTACTCTTTATTGTGGCACCTTTTCTTAAAGAATATTATATGAGCTACTGAAAAACACTGTTTTTCCTGCCAAACAGCACTGATATGCTGATGTTAAGTAACTGCATATATATAGCAGTAAAAATATCTTATTGATTTTATGGTTGGGCCTTGTGACCGCTATTACCAAGGAAAATGGTAAATGGTAAATGGTAAATGGACTGGTGCTTATATAGCGCTTTATCAGCTCTGGTTTGAGCCCTCAAAGCGCTTTATGATCTACCACAAGCCTCATTCACCCATTCACACACATTCTTACAGGCACTTTTTTCTACACGTAAGTGCTTTCTATCCAACATTCACACACATTCACACTCCGATGAACGCATCGGGAACAACTCGGGGTTCAGTATCTTGCCCAAGGATACTTTGGCATGCAGACCGGAGCAGACTGGAATAGCCAGGAATCGAACCACCAACCTTCCGATTCGTAGATGACCTGCTCTACCTCCTGAGCCACAGCCACCCCAATGAAAAGTCACCGGGAGCATCGTTAAAATCAGTTATCTGTGGTTAGTGTTTACATACCTCTCTGACACCATCAACAAAAAACTGAAAGCAATTATATCCAAGAATCATATTATTGCAGGGTGGTTTAGACTGCAGTGGATTGCACAGGTACTGTATAGATAATAAACCTGTGATGTAATTACTGAAGAATACTGAATATATTTAACTTTATGGAAAACCAATAGAGGAAACAAAAATGAGTCGAAATGGCAAGCCAGAACGCCACTGGTCCTTAGCAGTCCACCAGACAGCTCCATCCCAACGCGAGGTCGTCGACTCCACAATACCCCTGAAGTATCCTTTTCAGGCCCACGATGTTAGTGGCAGATCCCTCAACCCCTTTAAGCTTCAAGTTGGAGCCACTACACATCAGGCTTGTTCCACATTACTCCCTCAAGTGGTTTGGCTACTGTGGATAGACACTAAAAGGCTCCTGGCCAGGAAGATCCCATAAAGCAAAGTTGGTCCTTGACACAGAGGCATAGGTCTTTCACCTGTCCATTCCTCCCACATTGAACCTTGAGTCTTGTAGTCCTGTAACCTTGAAATCATGGCTTTAAGCCCATCACAGAATTTGACCTATTAAGGTTTATTGTTAAATTTAAACAGACATTTTTTGTTTTCCAGACGGTCACGCAGTAACCACATAAATTCAAATCAAAAATAAAATAAGATAAAAGCCACTGAAAATTCATTACTAACAAAAGTAAAACACTCTTGGTGGGCCTGTTTTGTTTGCCTCAGTGTGTCACTGTGCACAAGATAATAAGTGTGTCTGTGTGTGTGTGTGTGTTGCAACAAACAGCAGCGTGTGGCAGTAATGGCAGGGGGGCAAGGATCGAGCATAGCTGCAAGCTGTCGCGCTCCTGACTTAAAGAGGCAGTGCACTAACTCTGCATAAACACACAGACAGCCAGTCACAAACCAGCTACTATACCCAAGCAGCAAGTCTGGAGGAAACGAAGCATCGCACACACACAAACACACACACACATCACAGCCTCAAGTATTCTCTTTTGTCGAAATAGGACAACAAAAGACTGTGGAACAATGAGAGGAGGCGATGGCTGCCTTTGAGGGAGGCAGTGAATGAAAGGAGTAGAGATGGAGGGAGGAGAAAGAGAACAGAGGTGGTGATGATGTGATGGACAGGTGAAGGCAGGCAGGGAAATGGAGCACTGGATGAGTAAATGCTGAAAACGTATGGCATTTATCCACTGGTCCCGTGTCAGTGTTATTGTATAGGGTGTCGTGTAGGGAATATTAGAGTACAGCACAAAATTTGGATATGCATAAGGTCATTTGCATGAAAGCAGGAGATGGCTCTACGGTAACCTTGCCTTTTTATCTAGGAATGTTGTTTTTTTTTTAAACATTAACAGCAATCTAATAAAGCCAGGGACACAATTGCCGTATTTCTTGGCTTTATCGCAACACAAGGTCATTAATGTGTCCTTCACTTTTAACTCCCAGCCTCTCCACTGAGATAGACTCAACATTCACATCACACCAACATCTTTCGACCACCTTGCGCACGTCCAGATACAGCTCCCCACCCACACACCCTCCGTAGAAAAGCGGAGAGGCTGCGGATGCCTGATACCTCACCGTGCTCTGTCAGAGACCCAGTGGCAGGAAAGTGGCCAAATGCATGTGCAAGGATGGGGGTGGGTTTAGAGCTATTTAAAGCTATACGCGTCTGTCTCTCCAGCCTCAAGCACTACATAAACCCCACACCACTACCACCTTCTCTGATTTTCCTTTTTCCACGGAAAGCATCCCAGGCCCTACTGTGACTTGGTAAAGCAGGCAAGCAGGCCTGCGCTCCTGGGTTCAATCCACTTATGTAACATCGTCATTGGTGGAGAAGGAGCACCATCTGGGCCTGAGGCTACTGTACTCACTGTCCTCGGTGTGTGTGCATGTGTGTGTGTGACTTGGTGGGTTTCTGTAAAATTGACGGAAAGTGTATTGCTCTATATCATCTGGCTTCCCAGTCATTAAAAGTCAAATTGTTAAACATGAAAATGAAATATATCAATGTAACATTACTTGTTTGTATCAATAGCATAAAAGCAGACAATGAAGATAAATAGTGTTTCAAATGCAAGAACAACTTAGCCATAACATTGCACATACAGGATGGATGGATGATAGATGTTCTTCATCAGCCTTTAGATCAGCCTTTGGGCATCTCACTTTTATTCCGATTATCTGGACTTTGCTATAGATGTTACTACATGGGGAGTCAGATCACTTTGAGGAGCTTGAGGTGCCTAAGGGTTCGATTGCCCTTTTTTTTTTTAAATACTGTGCGGTTTACGTTAAACAGTTATTGGTAAATGGACTGGTTCTTATATAGCACTTTTCTACTCTGCTTTGAGTACTCAAAGCACTTTATACTACAAGCCTTATTCACCCATTCGCACAAGCACTTTTTTCTATACGTAAGTGTTTTCTATCTAACATTCACACACATTCACACTCCGATGAACGCATCGGGAGAAACTTGGGGCTCAGTATCTTGCCCAAGGATACTTTGGCATGCAGACTGCAGAAGCCCAGGATTGAACCACCGTCATTAGTAGATGACCTGCTCTACCTCCTGAGCCACAGCCACCCCATTATTATGACTAACCCTTTGTAAAATCTAAATCCTTTACAAAGTTCAGGAACTGTCCCCAAACCTTTTCATTTTTTTTTGTTTGGTAAATGGTAAACGGACTGGTTCTTATATAGTACTTTTTCAGCTCTCTTTTGAGCTCTCAAAGTGTTTTTTGATCTACCACAAGCCTTATTCCCCCATTCACACACATTCTTACAGGCACTTTTTTCTACACATAAGTGCTTTCTATCCAACATTGACACATCGGGAGCAACTCGGGGTTCAGTATCTTGCCCAAGGATACTTTGGCATGCAGACCGGAGCAGACTGGAACAGCCTGGAATCGAACCACCGACCTTCCGATTAGTAGATGACCTGCTCTACCTCCTGAGCCACAGCCACCCCGCTTTAAGTTTGTTTGTCCTTCAGCATAAAGGTTATTTTTTTCTAGTGGAAGGTTTCAAATCATTTGTCTTATCCAGTCCCTAACACTTGGGCTATAACATGACATGACAATATAAGAGTTTGGATGACACACTCTGATGATCTTGAACCTTTTCAAGCTCTGTTAGAGGCCCAAATGTTTAGATATAGCAACTCCTCTTCCATATTGGACTATTTTGTCATTTTCTCAACTGGGTTAGCAGCCCGCATTTTTGGCTTGTTTACTGTGTAAGTATAAATATAAGGGAAGAGATAGTTTTAGACGTTAAGTGTCCCTGTATTCCCAAAGAGGAATATTTTTGTTGCTAAATAAAACATGTGGAACTCAGTTGTGTGGCTAAATAATACAACAAAAAATTAACATTTTAATCCCCCAAATCAAAAGGCAAGTATAACAGAAATGAATGAAGCCTGGATTTTCTGTTTTTCCATATTAATCCCACAAATACACTATATGGACAAAAGTATTGGGCCACCTACACATTACCCCTACAAGAGCTGCTCCCCCATGGAAACGCATGCTATGAACCTCCCACTGCACAGTTTATGTGCTGATGTCAATACCAGAGAAGGTTTTGAACAGTTATTGAGTCAGCAGAGCGTTGGTGACTTTTACACACTACGGGGCTCAGCAATCCGTGACTCTGCTCTTAACCCATCATAACTGCTAACCCTAACCCTAAATGTTGGAGAAAGCCAAATGGACATATGAATACTTTTTGATGTGTGTCAGTTAGATGATTATTTTCTTCCTTGATTCCCCGATTGCCAAGACTAGGGAGAACATCCATCCATCCATTTAATAAAAACAGAAATTATATATTCTAATTATCTAGGGTTAGATTTAGGGTTAGGATTAGAGTAGGGGTCATAAGCAATGATGACTTAGAACTTAGAAGGTTAACAAGCAAAGTTGTTTGCATGTAGTGTTGAGGGGAAAAAAACACAAGTGCCAAATTGTATTGTAATCTTTTGTTATGGTTAAATTACAAATTTAGGCTTAGACTAATGTAGAGCTGATAATGGCACTTAGATGAAAAATCAGTGCAGGCCATTCTGATGGGGGCATAAATATGTGTATCAAATTTTAAGTTAATTCTTCCAATAGTTTTGCAAAGATTTCACTCAAACCTACAAATGTAAACCTAATACCGTGGCAGTACAGGAAATGACAGAGTAACAGCAATATGAGTACTGATACTGAATGTATCAGTGAGAATCTGTGAAAATGGCTATACTATACACTATGAGCACTTCACCAGGAAAAACATACTTATTCTGAATGCAGCCTCTCATTGCTGTAAAAGAGCCACTGAAATCATTGCCATCTTCATGTTTGAGATGAGTTTTGCTTCTTTCTGGAAGAAAACCATTAGAAGATGACCATAAACGGGTGCACACGGTTGCTGTGGCACTGTGGCAGTGTAGGCTGCGGCTGTCAAACCATGAGTGATCTGATGCCAAGAAAACATTCTCCACATCATTACAACACCACCATCAACCTGGAGTTTTGACAAAGGGCAGGTGGGTTCATGGATTCATTCTACTGATGGCAAAATCGAAGCCTACCATCTTCCACCTCAGCAGTGATAAAGAATCATCTGACCAGGCTATGTTTTTTCAGTTGTCAACTATCCAGTTTTGGTGAGCCCATGCTCACTGCAGCCTCATATTTCTGGTCTTGCCTGACAGTTGACTTCTACTGCTGTAGACCATTCAGCTCATAAGAAGGTACACAGGTGTTCCTAATAAAATGGTATACGAAGGTTGGGTTACAGTTAGCAGAATATGTCGTGTATCAGTACACTAAACTCTAAACTAAAGTTCTCAGGCTTTGCTGCATCATCGAAGGCCCCTTACGTTCAGCAAAATGCACATACAAATGAACTCCTATAGAACAGAATAGGATGCCTTCATATCATTGCAAGGTAGTAGTAAAAAATAACTTGCCACTTCTGGGCAGTGCAATTGCAATTTTGCATGCACACATATTTTGTTAATATATAGTTACTGTACAAATGAGCGTGAAAGTATCAGCATTCATAAACCCATCACGGTCCAACTGTAATTTTCACTTGATGACAGCAATATGTGTGTAAGTGCTCTTCTCACAGTCTCTCTAACCCATCACACCCCCGCATACAATAAAATCCACAAACACACAGGTTCACATTCACAGGCTTTGGAAGAGAAAAGGAGGCATATTCCTGGGTCCCTGTGGGAGCAGATGTCACCAGCACAAACAAGCGACAGATTGCCTCAGCCCATGGCAGAGCAGAGGGAGGTCATTACTGCTGGGCTGCACAGGAGGAGGAATCATAGAGTGAGTAGTGGGCAGGGGCATAGAGGCTGCAGGGGCTTCACACAGTACTTGAATGCTCTTCTCTGGTGGCCCTTTTCCTCTGCTAAAATGCTGCAGGTTACATTTGAACTGAAACCAATTATTGTTTGTTTTTTTGGGGGGGGGTTTTGTAACCTGTAGCAGATCAACTGTGAGGCCATTTAGTTGCTGAGGCATGAAATAACATGGACAGAAAACTCAGGGGGGAGTATTTGCAAATTGGGGAGAAGATGACCAGCTTGACCTGAGCTCTAAATGCCTGTGAATGGAATAAGCTCATGCAGACCCTTGCAGGACCACTGTGCATAGACCTTCTTGATTATTAAGTATATTTGTATACGTATGTAGTATTTTTATGGATGCAGAGTCTCCAGGATAATTTAAAAATTCTTTTAACACCCTGGTGTAGCATAAAAATGTAGATCACGCATGTACACAATGGCTGAGGTTGAAAATGTGTTGGCTTACATTGATTTAGTTATTCATAGCCTTGCAAATGGATGCTTAAGGGAGGACAATAGCACTGGATACAGTCATGTAAGAAAATGCAAAATGTTGGCTTTTTTTGACATATTTGGACCAACAAACATTCGATTGCTGGTTCAAACATTTGATACAAGGCACAATTAAAAGCAGGCCTGGCATCAGGATGAAGTAACTGAGGAGGCAGTCAAAATGGCATTCCCCTATCTTATATAACAGTCACACAGCAGGATGAATTTACAGTGCAAAACCTTGTCATTTTTGACAAAAACAACAAGCATATCCCTAATTGCATGTGCCTTTGGGTTTAGTGACAATAAACTTTTCAAATGAAAACTGCAAATAGATGTTGGTGATTGTACTCTGTGTAAATTTGAGGTCTATGGTGAAATCTCAGAAGTGGCTTAGTGATCTAAAAACAGCAGCCATTCTAAAAGCAAAAGAAGGCGATCTTGAAGGGGCCAAATTTAAATCAAGTGGAGCTTTTGGTATCATCGCACCTTGAATGTGGTATGAAACGGGTCTGCACCAAGAGCATGGAACTGTGATGACATGAAGAAAGGCACATGCAAGCCTTACTTTGTTTTCCTATTGCTGTTTTGCAATTTAGAATAGTTGTTTTCTCTAATTCCTCTACAGTACTACCACACAACCCTAACAAGGCTGGCTGCCCTTGTCGGTGGCATGATGTTCAATTTGCTGGTTATAGCAGTTGCCAACGCTCTCCCTGGTAAAGGAGACAGTCTGGCCAGTTCAGTGTCAGAGTGACAAAGAATTGCAAAATGATCCCGTTACTACTGCTGATGTGAAGTATTTTAATATTTTCCATTTTCCTCATAACTGAAATTTTACCTTCAGCTTTCGATGATGACTAATAGAACTAAACTAACTATGAAAACAACAGTGTTTTTTCTTTTAAAATTCATAGAGTTCTACTTTAATTGCTTTATTTTTTTTTTAAATGTATTCCGGCTTGTCGATATTTCTTGCTGATTAGCATATACTCACATGGCCTTTACATATTTCCCTGTTGCACTTTCTGTACCCAGGTTTAAAATAAACTCAACAGCTTATAAAACCAGATTTTTCTTTTTTCATATATACAGTTATGTGAAAAAGAAAGTTTTCACATGAGTGTATGCGGTCCTGTGAAAAACTAAGCACACCCTTACTGCTTCCATAGGAATTCAGAGGGTAATTACAGCCAGGTGCTGCTAATCAAATGCATTTGATTAACTGATTATCAGAAGTGTGACCATCTCCATAAAGGCACACGTTTTGGCAGGTTGCTGGTCTGGGACATTGAGGTGTGTGTTAACACAATACCACAATTTTCCCAGGAGTGGAAAACAATGTGAATGACAAATAAAGTCATACAGAAAACGATTACTTCAAGTTATTGCTTCTGAAGATGGTTCTACAACAAGCTATTGAATCATAGGGTGTAGTTAGTTTTTCACAGTCCTGTGAGAGCGTTCTCTTTTCACACGACTGTAGCTGCTCATCATCTGTATGATATATGCTGATTATTAAGATCTTGAATGTGCCTTAAAAGTATCTTTTAGGATCATTTTAGTACAGATTTCAATGAATTCCGCTTTCAAAATAACCCATCCTTCTTAGCTGCTGTATTAAATGATGGTCATTTAACAAAATGCAATAAAATGCCTTTGATATGAGAACAACAGCATGATTATCATGAAACAAAAGACGTTTAAAGGCTTAGCTGTCTCAGGTGAAAAGATGAACTCTGAAGTATAGCCTTCTGCTGTTTGATGCCATCTAAATGGATTTGCTTATGAGCAGAAAATGATGGCACTTGTGTTAAAAACTGCAGGTGTGACATTGGATTCTAGATTTTCCACTGAATAAGGCCTCTGGTAAAAGTAGGTCAAAGGCAGCAATAGGTAAACAAACCCAGACAGCTAAAGCAAGCAGGCCACAGTCAAAAGGAGGAAGAATAGAATAAAGGCCGGAAAATTAACGTGACAAGTAAAAGACAGTCTGTTACTAACAGCTCTCTAGTATAGTCAATGTACTGTGGTTGTTTATAGTTTCTGAAGAGCAGCATTGAGGAAGAATACACACAGTGCATTAAATAAAAGATGGTGAAGACGATAAAAACAATGGCACATTATCGCTAGCTGGTTCATTGTTAGAATACTTGTAAATGTAAATGCTACAAATATTCTGTAATTGCTTTTTAGTTGCTCTGTTCAGGAATATCTCTAATTATAGCAAGCAACATTGATGGTTAGCAGTATGTAATGTTCACATTTGTACATTTTTATTTTGGTTTAATTAGCACACAGCCCTGTGGTCAGAGCAACGATTTTAGTTTAACTTATGTAAAAGAAACAGACAAACAAATAAACAAACAAACAAACAAACAAAAAACAGTTTCTGTCACTTGGAACATTCTGGTAGCTCAACAGTTTGGTCCAGCTTTACCTAAAGACATTGTGTGTGGGGGTTTTTTCTTTTTCTTTTTCATTGTGATTAATGTGAAGGTGGCTACTTTTGTGTTTTTGTAAGTCTTGTAAAGATAAGTTTTACAAATCTGCTAGTGGTTTTCTTTCTCTTGACAATGGAGAATGAAATGACGGGGTTTCAGTGTCGGAGCTGTTCAAGTGATCATTGTGGTCATTTGAACAATAATATGGACGAGCTTGGTGACCTGATTAAGACTAGAGAGAGACAGTGAGTGTAGTTTGATGTCCTTCATGCAGCATTGCAATGAGATACTGACACACTCGCACTTCACACACAGTGCGTCAGTACCTGGCTTCAGGACTTGGGGTGAACAGAGACATTAATCTGTGTAGTAAGACGACATGTGGAAGGATTCCATTAGTTGTGATTGAAAAGTGGTGTAATCCCAGACATGTTACTGCAAGGAAGATTCTGTGGCCTGAATACTGAACTGCTAGCTGTTGGAATGTGTCCATATTACATATCACAAAGCGAATTTGTCATTGCTGTTGCTCTTTGAATCCAGTTTGAGTCAACGCAATGTTTGGACTGCCTCTGTACCCCACCAAAGTGGATTTGAAATAAGATAATGAAGATCTGTTTGAAGTGGGGTTTTTTTAATTAAAGACATTAATTCAAGAGGCTTTACAAACATTTTGCATTTGTATACACAGTCCCCCATTTTCAGAGGCTTTATATATATATA